>JBCEWC010013084.1:0-15345 GCA_038996855.1 Solanum aculeatissimum
CTAGTAGTGATATTTCTGAGATTATTTTATCTAATTGGTACATATTTGTCTTAGTTTTATTTAGTTCTTTATATATTGTATAGAGGTTTTTTAATTCTTTTCTAATTTGTTTATAATTTTGAGTATTTTTATAAGGTCGTCTCATATTTTAAGTGTTTTAATCCTATGTTCTGATACCAATTATGGAGTAAGTGGGGTAGGAATAGATATTATGAGCAGATATCCAATATTTTAAAAATTGTTGATTCTTGAACGCACTTCCCAAATAACGATGCATCATATCGTTACAAACGAAGGCCACATTCTAATTAGCCAGAATATGTTACTTTAATTTACACATATTGCCTTATCATTTACCTTTCTATTTCGCTTGGCATGTGATATGATCTCGTATATTTACTTGGCACGTTGCATGACACATATTTGATCTTTACGATAAGATGGCATTCATTGGACGTTGCATTTATGTATAATTGGAGTTAACATAATTTGTAGCCCAGTAAAATAGACTAGCCTCATGAGTTTGGACTTTATATTAAATTTATGTTCATTATGCTTGAATAATTCATCTAATTATGTTAAGTTTCTCATTAATTATTTGGATTAAACTTGTAATTAAAATATAACTCAATTTTTAATCTAATAAAATTTAAATATCTACAAATTTGATTTCACCCAACTTGTTCGAGCATTGTAATATTCGCATAATATTTCCTCAAATGGACGAATATATTTCATCTTTATTAATACAAGAAATAGTAACAGACAGAGAGAGAAGTCCATTTATGCATAAATGGGATCATCATCATCATCATCATCATCATGATCCATCAACTTCCAAGATCCATCGTCTTGTTGGATCATTCCATTATTCTTCTCAACCCACCAAGAAGTTGGTACACAATATTCATCCTTCAACGCATCTAAATGCTTATTAACGAGTGAAACATCACGTCGTACTTGAAGCTTAAATCCACCTTTAGCCCCTTGGTATCCAGCAACTCCATGCAGGTGAGCTTCCAAGCTATGCCAGCTTCTTACATCTCCAGGTACTTTTAAATAGTTTGATTTTGTGGTGTCAATGATTAGTTCAACTCCGATTTCTGAATAGTCTACCAAGGGATAATTTGGAATGATGTCTACGGTATTTCTCACGCGTAAAATTCGAAGATTTTTCAGCTTAGAAAATACATTTCTGAAATTTGAATCACCCACTCACGAACTTGCAAATAAAAAAGTTGTGACTAGACACCCTTTATTGAATCCATTCACAACTATGTCAATTGCATTGAGTGTTCCAACTGCTGCCCCCATGCTATGTCCTGTTATTGTTATGCTCATTTTTTCACCTTTGTACTCTTCTACCAATCTCTTTACTTCCTCCAGGACCTAATAACAAATTTATCAATCATTACTAAATATCTTCTAATTTTATTTTTTTTATTTTCAAGCCACTTAAAAGATAGTTAGTTATATATAATTGTTTATACAAAGTGTCACCAATATCGAATATCAAATTAACAAATTGGATTTGGAGATGGTATAATTTGCGTAGACCTTATTATTACTTTAGTAGGATAGAGACTATTTTCGATAGATCCTTTTTGGCACAAGATTGTGAGAAAAATAAAATAGTAAAATACAAAAAATAAAGTGCCAAAAAGATAGTAAAACATAATGAAAAATAATAAACTGTGCCAAAAAGATAGTAAAACATAATGAAAAATAATAAACTATGTGATGACTGAATAATTTATATTACTTTAAAAGTATGATGATCTTCACAAACGTTGATTAAATATTTTTTTTGTTATTTAAAAGACTTCAATAGATAAAATTATCATTTATTATTTTACTAGAATTATAATTTAACTTATTAGATTAATGTAATTTATTTAATTTTTCGTTTCCATATGTTAAGTGTAGAATCATTGTAGAATTCGTGTGACCTAATATTTGAAAATCGGGAATCAATGAATTTTTTATTATTATTAAGTGTTTTCTTATTTGAATTAGCGAAGAAGTTCTAACATTTTACATTCTAAATCAATTGAAATATTGCCTTATATAATTTTTAATTACCTAATAATAGGAAGTCTGAAATCAGTGGAATTTGCTATTGTTGAGTCTTTCCTTATTTTAACGGTAAGTAATCTTAATATTTTATACTGCTAAAATCAATTAAAATGGTATCTTATACATTACTAATGATTAAATAGCTATTAATAGTAAATCTAAAATTATAAAAAATATTAGTAATTCTTGCCTTTATTTCAAGTAGAAAACAAGTCCAAATATTTTATGCTTCTACATTAATTAAAATACTATCCTATATAACTATTAATTACCTAATAATAGTAATTCAAAATCAATGCAACTTTCTATTAGTATGTCTTTCCGTATTTCAACTAGGCAATAAGTTCTAATTTCTTACACGTTTAAATTAATTAAAATATTAACTTATGTGATTATTATATATATAGAGGATCTCAAATCAATGAATTTCTTTTTTCAGTAAGTCTTTTCTTATTTTAACTAGATAAGAAGTTCCAATATTTTACAATCATTAATTAATTAAAATATTATCTTATATAATTATTAATTACCTAATATCTAATTGCAAATGCATTGCAGTTTCTATGATTGTAGAGTATATTAGACAGTGGAAATTAGTTGTTGAATATACAAAAATACTAATATGTGAAGCTAATTCAGTTTCCCCTTTTCAAGAAATAACGAAAAGTAACCAGAAAAATATTCAACTGTGCAGATTTTTTTATTAAATCAATTGTGCATTGATTATTTAACTTTTTCGTAATTGAATGTGTTAATATTTAAGAGTTTAAAATTAATTAAAATTTTACTCACTTGTATAAAAAAAATCCACTTTAAATTGTCACCTATTTTATTTAAACGAATTATAGGTCAATTTCTTCATTCACAAATCTCTGGAATATTCAAATAATTAATTTGTGTTATTTGACATACCTTTAAAGAATCGTGATAAAAGTATTCTATACCTGGCTTATTTGTTTTCAATATTAACTTACATAAATAACAATAATCTTCATAAGATACTATATACCATAAAAATCACAATAATGCACTTTTGTGAATGTAGAATTTCTACCCTTATTGAACTAACTAAATGTAAGCAATATTCATTGTTTATTGAAATGTATACTTTTTTCTTTTAATTTCAAATAGCGGTCGATTTGATTTTGAAGTTTAATAATTTGACTTATTGATTATAAATTTGTACACATGTTAAATCATTTTAAATCATTAAAATATTAATTTTTTGATTATCGATTTATATGTTATTAATGGTTATTAGTTTGATTATTGGTTTAACTATTAAAATTTTCACGTAAAAAATTTCTTCATTGAAATCACTTAAAAACAAAGTGACAAACCAAATGAACCATGTACATGAATCGATAGATTGCATCTTGTTCAAAAGCAAATAATGATATCTTATAAAATAATCAAAGGTTGAAAAAGTAAAAAATGAAAGTATCAAATTAAATCTCTAAAACAAGGACTTTATATTGTAACTAAAAAAAAATTCATGTCGAGCATGTGATTAAAACTTCGTGCCAATTAGTTGTCGATTTAAGACATGTTTTTTTCTAAATTATATGTCTCTTTTATATTGGTACTATTTATGTTGTTAATATGTGTATTACATATTTTTACACATCATATGTTCAGGTTAACGCTTCTTTTGTTGGAATTATACCTACCTAAAATCAAATAAAAAACTATCTTATGAAAGTGAAATTATTTCCCGGTCATAATTTAGAAAGAGTTATTCATTGATTCAAATATATTTATGATTTATAGTGATAATAAATAAATCGTATTAGATCTCTGATGAATACATACAATAACATATTTGAAATGCAATATTTATTTCAATCATTTAAATAAATATAATATTTTTTTTTATCAATTACTGTTTTTTAATAATATTATTGTTCTTCTTATATATAGTTATATTAATTAGCGGGCGACACATATGCAACACACATAATTTAACTACTCCTGCTAAAAAGGAGAAGAGGATAGGAAGAGGCTAATTCCCTTCCTTTACCTTAGAAAGTGCAATAACACTCAATTATAGACTAACTTCTTATGCTAATCTTCAATCTCCATACTTTTTTATTAGGGTTATATCCTTAATAAGCTAAAGTTATGCTAGGTTTATTTAATTATCTCATCCCCCAAGTTCTTCTTTGACCTACCATTACCTGTCCTATTTCAAGTTACAACCATCCTCTCACACCTCCTCATTATTAGAAAGTTAAATTTTTCTTTAATAATAATTTTATAAAATATTATTTTTAGTTTGCAAAGAATGATAGTCCATCTCTTATGTAATTTGTCTGGTAAGAAAGTATAAAATTGGTTGGATAACCAAAAAAAAAAAGGTATGCATTGTAATAATTCGTTTCGTCGTTACTGAAATATCTATAGTCAATGAAAAATATATCAAATCTTTCAACTAATTTGAACCATTCTAGATGTGTAGATAGAATTAAATCTAATGAAATTTAATTAGTAATAGGTGTTAAATCTAATAAGATCATACGAGATCCCTAACATAAAATTGAGTTGAAATCGTCTTTACTGATTAAGTTTTGACATAAACATTTATTATGATCAAGTTAAAATGAGCACATCTCCTAGAAGAAGTCCCATGACCCATCAAAATTGAAGATATTTGAATCTTCTTTTTAAAGAGTGTTGCAATATAGAAAATGCTCCCTATTGCTAAGAATGAACAATATTTAAGTCAGTTTTGATGAGTTTTATTCATAAATAGCAAAATCTTGTTCCAAATTTTCAAAAGGCTCAGGTGAGAATTCTTTATTGAGGTAAGTTTTTTCATCAACTTCTTTGTCCATTAATCCTCTATCACCTTAGAATCATTAGAACTATTGTTAATGGTGAAATTATAGGTGAGACATCTAAGCTCATAAACATTTGGGAAAAATCTATGGGTATGTATTATAGAATTACTTCTAGTTTTTAAATTAATCATTTCAAAAATGAAATTGTTATTCTAAAATATAAATTATGGTGATCGAAAATCTTCAATTTAATAATAACAGGATCTTTAACATGAAAATTGCTTAATAGGGGCCAATGGAGTAGTCTTTATTAGTCGAGCAAATAAAACATTGTAGAATTAATTAGTGATTGAACGATTCTTAGGTAATATCATATACCGTGAGTAAGATAGAAATAGTGAATTTAAAATTTTAAAATATTTATTTGAAGAGTAAATAATTAGTTACTCTTAAAATTATTTGTTATATTAGATGTTGAATGTTTTGAATCGTGAAGGAGAGAAAAAATCACCCATGGAATAACTTCTTTATTTCAAGATCTTCGATTATGATAGGCTATGATTTACTCTATATATAGACTCGATTAGTTAAACGTTGATACATCATAGAATTGATGAAGAAAAAATGATTAGACCATGGACATGGTGTTCTGATGTCGGAACTTTAGTTAATGTAATTAAAATAATTAGTAAATGTGTGTATTGCATGTGATAGTAAAATATGAATTAAGTTCTGAATCACTAATATGAATTAGTTACTTAGAATAGCATCTGATTAATTCTAAAAAGACAATCTAACAGATATCTGCTTAAGATGAAAAATATAGACATTTGATAAAATCAACAAGTTCATGTGCTTTCGCGCAGATAAAGAGGTGTTGGGTACCATTCTAAAGGTTTAGAGGGAAGGGATCAAAAGTGTATTAGAGAGGTCTCCTGCAAAGGGATTTCTAGTGGAAGCTGGGAAGGTACCATATCTAAATACTACAGTTGTTTCAATGAAATTTTTAAAAGGGTAGTACCAGCTCTATTTTGAATTTGTGAACAACGTTCTTCTGCCTCGCACAGAAAAGGGAACAATTTCTACCACTACAGACCTATTCCTGATGGACGCTCTCAGTAAGTTGGAGGCAATCAATCTCCCTACCCTAATGATGGAGCACATCCACAAAGTAATGACCATGAAAGATAGAAGACATGGTCTTGCCTATGGATATTTGTTGAACTATGTCTTTGAGTACTTTAGTGTGCATCTGAAAAGGGAAGTACTTGGTACCATCAAGTAGGCCTTCCCACAAACCACCTTGGTGAAATGTGAGTATAGTGAGAGGAGAGTTGGTATCAGGAAATCTCAAGTCTCTAATCTTATTGCTCAATAGGAGGCCTTAAAGGACCAGGTGGAGGAGCTTACTATTGCACTTGTAGCTAGAGATGCTGAACTCGTGACCTTGAAGGCCCAACTGGCTCACGGTGTAGCAGAGGGACCTGGTTCTGCAGAGTTGACTAGGTTGAAGGAATAAAATACATAACAAGCTTTGGAGATCAAGTCCCTTACTCAGCAGCTTCTTCACGCCCATCAAGACTCCAATGTTAGGATGACACTTCTTCTTCAGTCCCTAGCCCCCAAACCCGTTGGTCCCTAGTCTATCATGTTCTTTGCTTTTGTTCACCCCTCTCTAATTTGAAACCTAGTTTTGGCTTGCTTTGTTTAATATTTTGCTATGTATTGAATGGTTTTCTTTATGATCTTATCTTGTTTGAATCTATTTCATGTTATGTCTCTTTTATGCCTAGACTTTTTTCAATTCATGCTATCTCATCGGCTCTAAATTCTTTACCTGTGGTTCTCATCTTAAAATGTGTATGTTTTAAATGATGCCAAAAAGGAGAAGATAGCCTAAATGGAAAGGGGGGTTTTGGGGGAACATGATGAAAGGAGGAACGTATTCAGGGGGAACACGAGTCCTGTAATTTTGAAGAAGGGATCATAGTTTGTCATCATCAAAAAAGGGGGAAATGTTAAGTAACTATTTTGATGACTAACAAACTATCTGTGCAATATGAGGACCAGGTCGGTATCTGACTTGGTTGGTGAGATATGACCTTCATTGTACTGAAGGACCAATGGTTCTTTTAGTGCCCTCTCATGTGGTATAAAAGAATCATGTACTAGGAACAAACAACAACTTTTAGAAAATGAAAAAAGGTGAATATTCAGTGATCTAAAAGTTCTCTTGGCCTCTATTGTGAAGCTCAACATCAACTTTTCAGGGACATGATAGATGGAGTCTATAGCGTTCTTTTAAGTATGGTGTTTGTGTCTGGTCTTAACATTGTAAGGTCACTTCCTAATCTATAAAGGAAAGTTGATCATTGTTTTCTCTTTTGATTGGTAGTTGTGGAACTCTTGGCAAATTATGGCCTTGAGGTGTTTTGGTTAGTAGTCTCTGGGAGGTGAGAGTATAGACTAGTGCTTTGTAGTGTTGCTCATGTCTTATAACTAGGTTGCAAGTGGGAAATAGTGAGGGAGTGAGGCAAATAAACAGTGTGTGTTGTATTTGACTACTTTGCTTATTCATTTAATGGATTGTTGGGTTTTGAAAATCCTGTTGGACAGATCGTGGTTGTTCCGCCCTTGAGTAGGGAGTTTTTTCACGTTAAATTTGGTATGTGTTGTTCTTCTTTTTTCTTGTTTGCATTGCCCTCAGGGACCTGGTCCCTTACTGTAGTGGACGTATACAGTTTAACAATTTATAACTACAACACAAGGCATGTTATGAAAGGTTACACGTAAGTTGTAGGTCTTGATTTTGGAGACAGATTAGCCCTTATTTGTAAGACATGATATAATGATGCTTCTATTTATTTTTATAGCTTAACCAAATTGAAAGTTGTATCACCTAGATGTGAAACGACATTCTAAAATGAAATGTTGTAGAAGGAGATTTATGTTAATCATACAAAAGTCTGTACATTTATAGGAATGAAGGATAAAGTTTAAAAAATACATAAAGCATTATATTGATTAAATTAGCCTCCTTAAACATGGTACAATAAAATTGATGCACATCTAATTCATTAAGGCTTCAAGAGAAGTAAAAATGAAGTCACTCTATATGTGAAGGAGGATAAGATGGAAATGTGCTTATGTTACTCTACGTTTATGATCTTCTGATAACAGAAAGGAATGATGCCATAGTGAATCATTTTAAGATAAAAATGGAGACTAAGTTTGAAATATCAAATTTGAAATGGATGAATAATTTTCTAGGATCAGAGATTCATCAAGATACTAGAGAAAAGATTTGGATTAAATGAATGACTTTCTAGGATTGGGGATTCATCAAACTATTGGTTAAACCTTTTTACTTCTGAGAAAAGATATGCATGGGATGTTCTTAAAATGTATAACATAGAGAGGTTTAAGATTGTGTTGATCCTACTGATTCACAATAAAATAAATTCAAAATCCGAAGAAGGTGATAAGGCTCATTCAATAATTTATAGAAGTTTAATTGGTATTTTATTGTATTTGACATCAACAAGATCTGATTTTATGTTTGCACCGTCTTCTTTCAAGTTTCATGCATGCTCCAAGTTGAGTTCATTTTTGTGTTGCTAAACAAACATTGAGGTATATTGTTATCAAGCTCCATTGTTGAGAGCTTGTGAAGAAGCAGAAGGAATTTAAGGAATTTGAAACTTTTATTCAATCAGCTCACCTTTACATGTGAGTACAATATGTATATATATACTGACATTAGGAAGCATAAGATGACATTTGTCATCACTAACTGCCTAACAACTTTCACTAACTAACTATTAACAAATTACTTGACTACACTTTATTTATAGTTAATTAGTTGTACTCAACACTCCCCTTCAAACTGAAAATTGAAAAATATATTTTTCATTCCAAGCTTGTCAATCAGTGCTTCATGTTGAGGCTTGCAAAGTCCTTTGGTAAGAAGATCTGCTTGTTGTTCTTTTGTTCCTATATATTGTGTCTGTATGAGTCCCTCCATGATTTTCTCTCTTACGAAATGACAATCTATGTCAAAATGGTTTGTTCTTTCATGGAAAATTGGGTGTGAAGCTATCTGAATGGTTGTTTTGCTGTCACAGAACAATTTGACTGGAAATTTTACTTCTAGTCCCAGCTCCTTAAACAGGCCCTCGAGCCAAACTACCTCAGCTACTGTGGTTGCCATACTTATGTACTCTGATTCTGCAGAGCTCCTTGATACTGTACTTTATTTCTTAGATTTCCAGGATATCACTGCATCACCAAGCTTCACTATGTAACCAGTGATTGATCTTCTGGACTCCACACAAGCTCCCCAGTCAGAGTCACAATAAGCAACCAATTCTGAGCATTTTTTGCTTTGCATAAACAATCCAAGTCCTGTTGTTCCTTTGATATACCTCACTACTCTGAGTGTTGCTTCCATGTGAGATTGTTTTGGTGAGTGCATATATTGACTAAGTACTTGAACTACAAAGGCAATATAGGGTTTAGTCATAGTTAAGTACAACAGTCTTCCTATCAATCTTTGATATCTTCCATGATCAGCTAGTGGTCTATCTTCATCATTAGTGGTTTTTCCTATACATTCATCAAACACTGTAGATGTCAGCTTGTGATTGAACTCCAAGGGAGTGGATATAGGTTTGCACCCTGCCAGTCCCAATTTAGATACAAGTCCAAGTGCATACTTCCTTTGGTTCATGAGGATTCCATCTGCAGATCTGGAGAATTCAATTCCAAGAAAATATTTCAACTCTCCAAGGTCCTTCATTTTAAATTTGTGTTGCAGATCCTTCCTAACTTGTTGTATGAGCTTTAGATCACTTCCAGTGATCAAGAGATCATCAACATATAGAAGGATAATAAGAATGTCAGCACCTATCTTCTTTGTAAATAATGAATAGTCATAGTGAGATTGTTGGAACCCCATATCAACCAGTGCCTTGGTCAGCTTTAAATTCCACTGTCTTGGTGCTTGCTTTAGTCCATATAGGGATTTATAAAGTTTGCAAACCATATGTTTCTCCCCCTGGTTTGTAAAACCTTCAAGAACCTTCATGTAGACTTCCTCAAGTAGATCACCCTGAAGAAAGGAATTATGGGCATCCATTTGGAACAAGAACTAGCCACAAGAAGCAGCCAAAGCAACCACTGATCTGACAGTAACCATCTTGGCCACTGGAGAAAATGTCTCAGTGTAGTCTAGCCTTTCTTGTTGACTGTAACCCTTAGCGACCAATCTGGCTTTGTATCTTTCAACATTGCCTGAGGAATCATACTTAACCTTAAACACCCACTAACAGCCAATAGGATATTTATCAGGAGGTAAAGGAACAATGGACCAGGTGCAATTGTCCTCAAGAGCCTCAATTTCATTCTTCGTAGCAGCCACCCAAAGAGGATCTTGACAGGCATCTGAGTATGAGGAAGGTTCAACAATGGAAGAATAAGCAGCAAGAGATGCTCTATAGGAGGGTGAAAATCTAGAGTAGGCAACATACTTAAACACAGGATACAGGCAAGCAGAGTTGGTATGAGGAGTAATATAGTAATCTAGCCAGATAGGAGGCTTAGAGGTTCTAGTGGATCTTCTGAGAGGGGCAGAAAGTGAAGAGTATGTAGCAGGCAGTGTGGAAGCAGGTGTGGGGGCAGGCTCAGAAGATGGAAGAGGGGGTGAGGAAGGAACAGAAGAAGAGACAGTTGAACAAGGTGGAGAGGAGTCATCAGGAAATGTAAGGATTGGAAACAAAGGATTAGGAGATGTATTGAGATCCTTAAAAGGAAAGATGTCTTCTTTAAAGACAGTGTCCCTACTTACAAAAAAGGAATGAGAGACCAAATCATATAGGACATAGCCTATTTTTGTAGAGGAGTATCCTAAATGCACAATAGGAATAGCTCTAGGGGCAAACTTATCAGATTTTCTTGGACCAGTGGCATAACATAAGGATCCAAATATTTTGAGGTGTTGAAGTGAGGGAGGTTTGCCAAACAGTTTTTCAAATGGAGATTTGCCTTTTAGGAGTGTAGTAGGTAGTCTATTTAGTATGTACACAGCTGTAGAAACACAGAATCCCCAAAATTTTAAAGGAACAAAGGCTTGAAATCTCAAGGCTCTAGCCATATCAAGAATTGACCTGTGTTTCCTTTCAACAATCTCATTCTGCTGAGGAGTATACACACAAAAACTTTGATGTAAAATGCCATGTTCTTTCAACAAACTGTCTATTGAAGAATTGAAAAACTCAGTGCCATTGTCAGTTCTAAGACATTTAACTCCTTTACCAAATTGTGTTTTTACCATGCAAAGATAGTCTCTCAATACAGTGATAGAGTCAGATTTAGTAGTTAGTAAGAAGATCCAAGTGTATCTGGACATATCATCTACCAAAGTAAGGAAGTATCTTTTTCCATCATGATTAGGAACTCTGCAGGGGCCCCACATATCACAGTGCACAATATCAAAAGTAGAAGGAGAAATAGAACCACTGACTGAAAATGGTAACCTTGTTTGTTTAGCAATAGGGCATACAGTGCAACTATGATCTGTCAAATGCATATGATGCAGGCTGTCTATTTTACTTAGGACTCTAAGAGGAGCATGTCCAAGTCTCATATGCCATAGGGCACTCATGGAGCATGACTTAGTAGGACCAGATGAATTTACACTGAAAGAACTAGGACTGTTAGAAGTCTTATTAGTAGCAGAGCCTTCATGGCTGATATTCTTCACAGGAGGATTGTGCCTAAGTTCAGACTTCAACAGATACAAGCCTTGATCTTCCTTACCAATCCTCAGGACCCTCCCATTGAAGAGATCCTGAAAGATACAGAAGTCAGGAAAAAACAACACAGCACACTGTAATTATTTTTTCAGTTGTAAGACAGAGAGAAGGTTATACTTGAAATCAAGTATAAACAAAACATCCTTCAGTACTTTGTTCTTAAGAACTAGTGATTCACCAACATGGATTATAGGCACCTGACCTCCAGTAGGCAAATTAACTTTTATATCTCCTTTAACATCAACCTCCTCATACTGATTTATTAAGCTTAGATTATGAACCATGTGATTAGAGGCACTTGTATCAACAATCCAGTTGGAGTTAACTACATCAGACATGAGTGCTGTGACAATACCTGTTGTACTAGTAGTGGAAACATTTTCCATAGTATCCACTTCCTTGCCTTTGCTTAGAAGTTGGAGAATCTGGTTATACTGCTCAGATGTAAACAAAGGTATTCCCTGAGACCTTATAGCGTCAGAGTTTGTAGAAGAATCAGGAACTCTACTAGCATTAGGTTGACTTCCTTCAGTTGTGACACTGTTAGCATGAGAACCAGGTGCACCTCCTCTCCTTTTGGGATAACCATGTAGCTTGAAGCAGGTTTCTTTGATGTGACCTTTGTAGTGACAATATTCACAGTACATATGAACCTTTCCAGTGCCATAGACATTTCTTCCATCACTTGAGTTCCTCTGTCTTCCAGAAATATAAGAGTTACTTCCCCCAGTTCTTGAATTGGTATTGTTGTTTCCAGCATTATAGACAGTTGACCGATATCCTCCATTGTTAGTCTGATGGCTCTGAGTTATCCTATTGCTCATTAGGGCAGTCTCTGAGTGTGCCTCTGTAGGACAAGTGTTGGTACCACTAATTCTTTGACTCTCAACATTAACAATCATAGCATATGCCTGATTGATAGTTGGAACAGGAACTGTCATCAGAACTTGGCTTCTTGCATGAGCATACGACTCATTCAACCTCATCAGAAACTGCCACAGCTTCTGGAATTGAAAATGTTCGACATACTACTTAGATTCAGGGCAACCACATGAGGGAGGAGACATTAGAGTCTCAAATTCATCCCAGAGTTCTCTCAATCGAGAGAAGTAATTTGAAACAGATATGGTTCCTTGAGACAGAGTAACTATCTCCTTATGAAGGTAAAATGCTCTAGAGGCATTAACCTTATCAAATCTCTCTCGAAGATCTTCCCAGACTGTGTGTGCATCAGATCCATAGATGACAGTGCTAACCAGACCTTTGGACATAGTGTTCATAATCCACCCTAGAACTATAGCATTACATCTTTCCCACAAATCATGCATAGAAGGAGGATACATGTCCTTTCTATATGTTCCCAGCAGAAAACCTAGCTTGTTTTTGCCTAGTAACACAAGCTTTAGGAATTTACTCCACAATGAGTAATTTTCAGAACCTAGAAGCTGAATTAAGGTGAGAACAGAACCTTGAGTATCAGACGGATGAATGAATAATGAATGATTATGATCAATTTGCTCATTCTGACCTAAACGCATGCTTGGAGGTTGAATTCCAGCAGTTTCAACAGTTTCAACCGGAGTAGCCATGGATGAGTTGTGAGCAGCAGCTAAGCTGGGAATTGTAGAACCCTAGTGAGACGAAAACTTCAATTTTCTCCTAAATTAAACTCTCCCGATCCAGCTGAGAGTAGATCTCATAATCTCAAAAGAATTCCCCTATGCTCTTATACCATGTTATCAAGCTCCATTGTTGAGAGCTTGTGAAGAAGCAGAAGGAATTTAGGGAATTTGGAACTTTTATTCAATCAGCTCACCTTTACATGTGAGTACAGTATGTATATATATACAGAGATTAGGAAGCATAAGATGACAATTGTCATCACTAACTGACTAACAACTTTCACTAACTAACTATTAACAAATTACTTGACTACACTTTATTTACAGTTAATTAGTTGTACTCAACATATATCAAGAGAACTACTGATTCTGATGTTTGATTTAATAAAAGTGAGTAAGGGCAATTAATTGGTTATTCAGATAGTAATTGGACAAGCAATATTGACGATATGCAAAGCACTTCTGGATATGTTTTTATACTTGAGTCGTGCACTACTAAAAAACCTGGAAAATACGACCTCAGAATACCGATTTCCGGAGGTCGGTATTCATAGAAATACTGACCAAATACCGACTTCCTAGCTAAGGTCGATAAAAGCTTGGTCGCTTTTCAATACCGACTTTTGGAAGTCAATATTTACCGACCTCCACATGTCGATATTAATTTTAAGTCGGAAAATCTTATATATGTATTTTCTTTTATTATTAATGTTTTCGTCCTCAAAGTTGATTAAATAATAAAACAAAAAAATTATATTATATTAATACTGATCTCTAGAGGTCGGTATTTTTTTTTTTTGAGATTTCGACTTACGGAGGTCGGTATTGTTAATTTATATTATTATGAATTTTTGTAATTCCGACTTCCTGTAGTCAGTATATTTTGAATTTTAATTTTTTAAAATTCCAACTTCCAAAGGTCGGTATTATTTATTTTTATGTTTTGAGATTTCGACCTTTGGAGGTCGATGTTATTTATTTTATATTTTAATAATTTTTGACCTCCTAAGGTCAATTTTCTGCAACAAAATTGATTGCAAATTGCTGATTATTTTATTGCCCACCTAGCTCAAAAAATTTGTCAATACAATAATCTTTTACATTTACATTACACTATTTCAAAATAAACTTAAACTAATTCAAAATAAACTTGAATTTATTCAAAATAAACTTAAAATCATTCAGATTAAACTAACATATGATCAATCAATTAAAAAAATATACAAAGTATACGTACAAAGTCTAAAATGTCTAATAAAAACTACTGCTAATCACCTTCCTCGTCACTCTCCTCATCACCCTCACTCTCCTCATCGATTTCATCCTCTAGACCTTGATGTGCATCACTGGGACATCGAGTAATAATCTTTCCTCAATCAAAAAGAGAATTTAATTGGGCTTGAAGTGTCGCATACCTCTAGCTCTCTACCTCGTTTGTTGTTCCAATCTCTTCATCTCTCTTTCGGCTACTGCCAAGCTCTCATCCGACCATAACCTATAATATGAGATGATTAAACACTTACAGTATAAATTAAAAAATTAGAAGATCAAAAGATAAAACTGTTATACTATTCTGTCTTTCATAGTTCTTGCTATCTGTAACTAACTTTTATTTATAACACATCAAATGGTGTAGAGGGAGTTTTCTGTTCTATATTTCCACTGATAATGAATCAATGTAAAGGCAATCTATTAGAAATTCTTGGTTATCATACCCCTAATGCTAAGTTGTACGGCAAAAAGCAAAAGATGTAAAACAATGTATACAAGGATCATGTACCAGAACTTAGCTTTTGATGCAAATAAACATCAAAATTCAGAATATAACTGAAGATACTAATAGAACCCATCTAACAATGGTGAAGCTTACTAGTTTAAAGGAGTTCTACTCATAGAATAAATTAACTGTTAATGATCAAGGAAACAACTTAGTGTATTGTATTTACTTTGCATACTTACTTTTACTATATTTTGCTTAAGCCAAGGGTCTATTGGATGGGAATAATTAGTCTATCTCAAAGTTTCAAATAAAATTATCATATGAAGACTCTTAAC
>JBCEWC010013085.1:0-15345 GCA_038996855.1 Solanum aculeatissimum
TGTACCACTTTGATATGTTTTGAAGGCTTGATATGATAAGCTATGTAGATGGGCTACTCTTATTGCATTGATATGGAATTATTATGAAAATGATTGTGGAAATTCTTGATGGCCTTTGGCCTAATCATAAACATGGTTTTGATCAATGGTTTTAGTTTTGACTAATAATGCATGATTTAAAAAGAAGGTAAGTCTTCCGATTTGAAGTTTTCATATATCTATATGTATTCCCATGGGATGAGACTTAGAACCGAGGGATTGGAGTCAGGGTGGGCTATCTTCACAGGGTCCATCCACCTTTCCGTCAAACCATGTGCTAATATGGGATTTCTCCCTAGATGGGATGACTTATTTGTTTTCCCTTGTTTAAGGCTGATTAGGGTACTACTTGGCAAGTAGTCCGGATCCGGATAGTAGCTCGCTCGGGTTTTCTCTGCTGTCGGTTAAGGTTACATCCCTGCTATATTATGATCGTAGGATTGCATCTCATGCATCATGGTATAGCATATTGTTATTTTACTCTTCGGCTACGTGTATTCCTTTCATACCACTTGTCCCCTTGTCATGTTGCTTGATCATACTATATTGTCATATGCATTGCATGCCTGCATACTTAGTTCATATTATGTGCTAACCCATATTCTTTGTCTACATGTTCTAACCATGTAGGGACTGAAGACAACTTTGACATTCTACCGGACGACGCTTGATCATTGTTGAAGACCTTGCTAGTGGTGAGCCCTTTTGTTCAAGGGCAATGGCCACCTTTCATCCACCTAGTTTTATCATGCTATTTACTTTACTTATGTAATGAAGGTGAGCCTCCAACTATGTCGAGGCCCCGCTTGATCTATGTAAAGGCTTGTTGGATAACTAAACTCCTGTACATTGGTTTGTAATGTTGATCATTATGATTATGGCATGTTATGTTATAAGCCTTGATTATGAGAAATGTTATTGATTATTCTTATGACTTGATGTTGGAAGTTGTGATTGTTATGTGCTATGTGAATCCATGCTTATCCCATTCACGGAAAAATCCCCATAGGTTGAGTTCAAAGACCCAATTCCCTTAGAGCTTATGTGTTATGTACTTAGCTTACGCGCTTCCGAACCGATGATGTGTGTAATGATGCTATGATGACTTGATCGAGGACTTTCAGGTTCTCCTTCGCCATGTCACATCTAGGCCCCTATCCAGATCGTGACATATTTATACTAAATAGTATGGAATATACGTGCAACACACATGTTCAGAACTAGTTATAGACTATATGTACAGATTTTACTTAAAAGATCCAATAAAAAATAGCGGGAAAAGGGTCATTACATATAAGAGAACTAAAAGAAATATAAAATTAAGGTTTAAGTCATATACAAACCCTTGAAGTTGTCCACATATTTCATTTAGACACCTCAACTCAGGTTAGTATCTATTGAACACTTTTACTGTTCAAAACATATACCTATTAAATATTTTTTGATGACATGACATCACAAGTGTAAATACCCATCAAAAAGTGTGTGAAGCAAAAAAATTACTTTTATTATCCAATCAGATGATGCTATATCAATATTAGAAAAATCAGATCTAAAATTTTTTTTAAAAAAAGAAAGGAAAATCATGTCAGCAGTATCTTCCCCTATTCAACTCTTTTTTCAGATTCTTGTTCCCCTATTCAGCTCCTTAATTTCATACCACCAAAATTCTCACCGGAAAAATTTGTTGCCACCGTCTCTACCACACCCTTTTTTCATATTCTTCTTCATTCTATTTTCTAATATCATTCCGTCACTACTAATGTTATCATCATCGTTATTTTCACCATAAAAGTATCAACTTAACTTATGATCAGTCAAAATAGAAAAAAAAGTGACTGACAAAGCAGAGAATTTCATCAAAAAATAAAAATCAAATTGGGTTTAAATATAATTCCAGTAAAACTCCATTTTTCTGGCAAGATTAATAAGAATTTCAAATTATTTTTTTAAAGTTGTTAAAGAATTCAAATATTTAAGAGCTCACAACACAATAAGAAAAAAAATATGAGTAACTTTGAATTGACGTTTGAGGAAGAGAATGAAATTTGAGAAAATGACAACTATGGTTGTTAATGGGTATTGAAATAAATGGGTGAAGTGGGTGGATGATTGGGAAAATATTTCTTCAAGCGGGAGGAAAAAAGATGGGGGGAAGATGATTATTGATGTGTGAATGTGTAGGTAATTGGGGATGTTCCAGCGAAGAAAAAGGACGATCGACGGAGGAGTGTTCCACTGCGAAAGAAGAAGGATTAGCTTTTCGTTTTTCTCTTTATGTTAAAAATGTAGTTCTTTTTAAATTTATTTTTAAATTGTTATTATGGTCCACTGCCACATGTCTCATTTTGATAAGTTATTTATGGCACGTCATTTGTGGGTGTCTGACACACACTCTTTAATTTTAGCTGATTGTCAAAAAGTATTTGATAGGTAAATTTTTTAACTAGTAAAGATGTTCAGTAGGTACAAGTCTGAGTTGAGGTGTCTAAATGAAATATGTGAATAACTTCGAGTGACCGCATATGACTTAAGCCTAAAATTAATGCACCCTCAAAAGAATATTCTTCATGAATTTTTTCTATGTTTGACAGAGAATTTGTATCATGATCAACCAAGAGAATTCTAAGGCCAACATAGGCTGAAGGAACATCTACATTACCAGTTTTCTCACAATCAATGGAAGTATGTATCAAAGTCTATTTTTTAGCATGCGAAGATTTTAAGAGAACAAAACAAAAAATATTTTTGTGTTTTTCTTCTCTTTCTTTTATTTTTTTTCTTTCTACCACCTTATACTAAATGAAGGAGAAAATTTTGCCAATTATTTACATAGAATAGAAAAAATTCAGATTAGGAAAATCTACCGTTGTAGCAAATAATAACTAGTGTAGTTAATATCATAGGGATATTAAGTAAACAAGATAATGATAATCCACCAATTTGTGTTCAAAATAATTTAGTCTTGATTATTTTAGGTGATACAAATGATATTTATTATTCCCTTCTGTTCAATTTATTTATTTTACTTTTCCTTAGTATATTCAAAATGATCATCTCTTTTTTTTTATTTATAATTCTTTGATTCTAACTTTGTACATGACATGTTTAATGCTAGTCGATTAAAGTGAATTTTGTACATTCTACCTATGTTTACTTTAATATCACAAAATTTAAAAGTCAGATTTATTTTCTTAAATTCCATTTAAAATTGAAAATAGATAAACAACATGAAACGTGGGGGATAGTTGATAATATTGTCACGACCCAAAAATAGGTGTCACGCCCCTGAAAAGTACCCTAGACATAGCCGGCACTCAAAGACTATTGTTAATCCCCAAGCGAACCATTGGCCTCATAACAATCATTTGATCATTCAACTCAGCAGAAGATTTAAAATAATATGACATTATGATGGGCAACTCAATTAACAGTATAACTCAATGAATAAACGCCATAGGCCAACAAAATCAAACTCAACATCTGTGACATAACAATAGATTTAAAGAAAACTCAATTCAAGAAAAGGAGGACCACAACATCAATTCATCATCCTCTAGTGTATGAAGCCTCTACCTCTATATGTATAGATGGTACCATGATAGGCCATGGCTACCCCAACTCGTAGAAAATAACAAAATAACTCGATGCAAAAGGGATATAAGGGGTATCCTCCGAATGTAAGGAAGGACTCACCAATCAGCTGCAGGAAGATAAGATCCTTAACGAAGCGTCTGTTAAAGACCTCTAATACCTATCTCTGCATCATAAAATGATACAGTCCAAAAGGACATCAGTACCAGTTCAAATGGACGTTAATACATTGAATATACTGGTATGTAAAATAGTTAAAAGGAAAAGGACATAATCAAAGATGCTTAACTTAAGTAACTCTACTCAAAAGTCAACTGAACTCAACTTAGTAAACCATGAAAACTTAAGAATAAATTCATGCTTTGAAAATAACCTCAATAATATGTCACTCACGCCAAATTATCCAATTTGAATTATAAAATAATGCTTCTAAAAGAAACTTTAGCATGCAACTCAGTTAAATCAGTTATACAAAATTAGGGAGTTTCTCTAACTGACAACATCCCACCACCCTCGTTGGTGATGCACAACGAAAGCAACGTCATTGCTACGTCCGTTCATTACTTTCCAAGGTAAAGACATCACATCAACATGCTGGATCCATCATCCCCGTCCATCCTTTTGGGACAGGAGTTGCCAGAGTTAATTACACAGCTATCCTACGCTGGCGACATAGTTATGAAATTTGAGTCACTCTTACTCTACCTAACTCGGTGCTCAATACTACTCTCAAAATATCTTAAAACATCATCATCATCTTTTTCCATAAGTAAATATATTTGAAAATTATTTACATTCTCATAAAAATGTTTACTCAACATCATTTAAACACAATGCTCAGTTTCATCAAAATTCATTAAAACATGCATCATCTCATCAAGACTCTTTCTCAAATCATTAATTATGCTCAAAGATCATGTTAATACAAAGTCAGTAAAATATGCTCAAAATATCATTTGTGTTTAATATGCTCAATACGATCATCAAATCTCAAGTTAAAATAATGCATAAAATTAAATATAATCCTCAATTAGGGTTCATGCGAAGGAAGACATGAAAAAGCATCCAAATCACATTCTCAACTCGTGAGTATCATCAAGATATTTTTATGTACAAAGAACTCATTGAGACAACAAAAAATTCAAGAAATCAATTCAAGAATTTAGGGTAAAACTTTACTCGAACTCAATTCAAAATAAATCAACATGTAGGGCGCGTGGATGAACTCAATCAAGCGCTATGATTAGCATTACATGCCTGGGTTGAGGTTTGATGACCGGTGGACAAACATTTGTGCTTCTCTCGTTAAATCTCTTGCTCTTCTCCTCCTTCTCTCCTTAGCTCTAACTTTGTTTTAGCATAAAAGGGGAACTTAGGAATGGGTTAAAAAACCCTTTTTACCCAAAAGTGACCTTTATTTGGTCATGGATTAAGTTTACAAGGGGTGAAAAAAAGTCCAAAGTGTCCCTCGAAGGATTTTAAATTTGAACTTCAGTGGAATAGGTCGGTGGACCTAGTTCGCGACGCGGACCTGTCGCGTACTTGTTCATTTTCTTCTTAAAATTTTCTGATCAATATTTCAATCTCGTAGAAAATATTAGAATCACCATTAAGTGCAAAATTCATGACAAGTACGCTACCCATACATGTTGCTCACTTTTTTAGAAAATGCATTTTCGCTTCGAAAAATTATCTTTTAATCAAGTTGTTGTAAAAATTAACCAAAATTATTTTTCAACATAATTTTCCATGCAGATCGCGTTTTCGGCCTCAGATTTGCCAAAAGAGTTTGGGAAGATGCATTTTGTCATCTAGGTGTATTTTTGTATTTTCAATGGGTGTAACATTAACTCCCCATTGGGATCATTCATCCCCAAATGATGAGTACTGTCTCACCCTGGGAGGGTACCCTTGATGTGATAGGCACTCGAAGACTATTGCTAGACCCAAGAAAACCACACGGTCTCATCACATTCGTTCAATCACATTCTAATAGAAGAAGACATCAATAAATAAATAATACTCAATGAAATGAAATGATAATATGATAATCAAGGTCAAAGCCAAACAATCTATGCATCAACTAATTAAGACTAGTATGAAAGAAAAATAGTCCAAAATATAATCCCATCACAACTCAACAGTCTAGTCTGTGAAGCCTCTAAACATCTGACTAAGTGATGCCAATGAAAGGTCCATGGATACCTCAAAATAGAATAAAATAAGTCTAAACTCAAAGCTATAAAGAAACATGAAATCATTCGAGAGTAAGGGAGGACTCACAAATCAACTAACTGCAACTAGGTCTTCAACGGGGCGCCTGTTGATGACAACTAGTACATGTCTCTGCATCATGAAAAGATGCAGGCCTAAATGGATGTCAGTACATGGAATGTACGAGTATATAAAATGGTAGAATGAAACATATAAAGTTAGAATAACATCAACTCAAAATAGCTTTTCTCAAGAAGTAGGAAACTCAATCATCAAGTCAAAAGTCTAAAGTAAGAATGTAGTTTAGACAATGACCACGTATGTACCATCTAGTCCAATATACTCAGAGTACTATCAAGGCCTATTTGGGAGTTTCTCTAACCAACAACCATCAATATGAGCCGGTGATAATACAACGAAATGATGTCATTGTCACATCCATCCAATACCTTACAAGGGTAAGGACGTCCCATTAGTGGATCCACAATAATAACATCAAGTGCTCTTTTTTGGACAAAAGGGAAACATCCATTATTATGGTTCAATCCTCTTCTATGTTGGCCACGTTGTTATGGAGTGTGAATTGGATTTACTCTTACTCAATTAGGTGCTCAATATTTCTCCATAGACTCAATATGCCTATAATACATCAACGCTTAGGTGATCTCATTCATCTAGTCTTATTGGACATTTATCAACTCAATTCATCACATCAACTATCACTCTTTGGCTAGGAACACTATTTTTAGGTTCAACTCTTGGCTCATAAAAACTCTCTATTATGCATCATTCTAACTCATAACATTTAGGAAGAAAAGGTAAAGTTAAAGCATTTATGAATTCCATAGTCTATTTAGGCTCAATTTATACTCATGCATACTCATTTACGTGCAATATGGAAAAATAATAAGAATTTAGTGTAGGGTTCATGTAGAAAAGCAAAATCATCAATTTCAAGTGTTTAATTCATAAAAGTTGTAATCCATACAAAATTATATAGAAATACATTAGAATTTAAGAAAATCTTTCAATAAACCTTTATGAGATACTCAATTCACTAACAACTCCATCAATTCAGGTTATCGAGCACATGGAAGAACAAAATTCATATTTTAGTTAGCCTTAGACACTTGGAAATTTGTGTCTTGGAACAGTTTGGAAGAATTCTCAAGTTTCTTTCTTCAAACCCTAGCCTTTTCTCCCTTGAAACCTTGTTATAAGTTGGAGAGGGTGTTTTAGCGTAATGTTACTGATTAGACATATTTTAGGACTTGTTTAGGTATAAAAATTTCAAGTCTAGGATTTAAAATGGTGGAAAAAGATAAAAATAACTCTTTAGAAAAAGTTATCAAAAAAAGTCATCTACGTCCCATCTACGGCCATAGAAATTTTCACGACCCGTAGGACCCTTCTGTAAACTTTTGGGAAAAATTTTGAGGTTACTAGAACATTCCACAAGCCTAATCTATGGCGGTAGAAATTTCTACGACCAGTAGATGGGTTCATAAAGAATGGGGCTCAAAAAGAAAATTTTAGGACTTTTTACTATGAGATACCAAACGGGTCGTATTTTAATCCACGACCCGTATGTGGTTTCGTAAATCAGCTTTACACCTGACAATCTCTAGTACAACATCCATACCATTTGACTCCAAACTCCAAATGAGGTGAAATTAGTTATGTTCGAAAGTTAATGCAAAGAGCTTTCATTTGGTAGGTCATGGAATACCTAATGCTCTATGTGATAATCGTTATGATCATTTAAAGTTGTCCCTTGCATAATCTAACACTAGAAACTCAATTTATAGGAATGTTTTGAACTCGACTAAGTGTTAGGAGTCTCTTATGACCCTAATATGCTTCTCATATGTAAGAATGAATTTTAAATCATAGGTGCATGTGAGAATAGAGTTATGGGGTATCACAATATCTCCCCCTTGGGATCATTTATCCTCAAATGATAAGCAACTAGGAGACTTATTAAGAAGAAACTCAAAATACTTGGATACTCAAATACTTATACTCCAAAAATCAACCTCAACTAAGGATTCAAAATTGAAAGACCACTTTTAACATCATCAATAGGAACAAATACAGTTAAAGTCATGCATACTCAAATACTAATAGTCTCAAGAGAAACGTTAACTCAGAGATAAGAACTCAACTCGATAATGAGAAAGTAACTCAGAGAATAAAAATGAATTATTATCATTAATTTCATCATTAGAAGGCATGAATAGGTAATGGTATCTGGCCTTCATATCCTCTTCAGTCTCCCATGTAGCCTTTTCGACGAATTGACTTCTCCACAATACTTTTATGGAAACAACCTCTTTAGTTGTCAACTTGCAAACTTGATGATAAATGATTTGTACTAGGATATCTTCATAAATTAAACTATCCTTCACTCCAATTCTTTCAACAGTAACAACCAAGGAAATATCTCCCAAACACTTCTTAAGCATTGAAATGTGAAAGACCAAATGGATGGCCGCTAGCTCTTGGTGTAGCTTCATTTCATAAGCTATATTTTCCACTCTCTTAACAATTTGGTAGGGACCAATGTAAGGAGGACTCAACTTTCCTTTCTTCCTAAATCCCATTACACCCTTCTTGGGTGACATTTTCAAGTATACCCAATCATTTACTTCGAACTCTAGGTCCCTTCTCCAAACATTAGTGTAGGACTTCTAGCGACTTTGTGCCGTTCTTAATCTCTCTTGGATGATATTTAATTTCTCCATAGCTTGGTGTACCAAGTTTGGCCTAATCAACCCTACTTTAACCACCTCAAACAATCCAATCAGTGATCTATATCTCCTCCCATAGAGGGCCTTATAAGGAGTCATCTGGATGCTCGAATGAAAGTTATTGTTGTAGACAAACTCAATAAGGGGTAAATGATTATCCAAATTTCCATTGAAGTCAATGACACATGCCCTCAACATTTCCTCTAAGGTCTGTATCGTAAGCTCTGCCTGGCCATCGGTCTAAGGGTGAAAGGCAGTGCTAAGGTTCACTTTTGAACCTAGGCCTTTCTAAAAAGACTTCTAGGATAGGGCAGTGAATTAAGCTCCTCTATCTGATATGATGGACAAAGGAACTTAATGCAATATCACAATATCTCAAATATACAAATGAGCATATCCCTTTATCGTATTAGTAGTATTTACCACCAAGAAGTGGGTTGATTTAATCATCCTATCAACAATTACCCATATTGAATCATACTATCTACGAGACCTTGATAAGCCTGTGATGAAGTCCATATTGATTATCTCCCATTTCAATTTTGGAATTTTAAAATTCTTGGCTACTCTGCATGGCCTTTGGTTCTCAACTTTTACTTGTTGGCAGTTTGGGCACTTAGAAATAGAGTCTGCAATGTCTCTTTTCATCTTAATCCACTAATAAACCTCTTTAAAATTGCGATACATTTTGGTAAACTCTGGATAGATAGAATATCTAGTGTAATGGGATTCTACCATGATCCTTTCTCGAATACCATCAACATCTGGAACACACAATCTACTTTAGTATCTCAATACCCCATCTCCCCCATTGACGAATGTCATTACTTTCTGCTTTATGCACATCTTCCTTCAATTAGAGTAAGATAGGATCTTGGTCTTGCTTCTCCTTTACCTCAACCACATGAGATGACATAGACCCGTTATGCACAAGTATTTCACCTTCACTAGATTTATCTAGTTGAACTTCTAATTATTCTAACCTGTGCACCTCCTTGGCTATGTCTTTCTTCTCTCCTCCCACTTGAGAAGTGCTTCCCATAGATGATAACTAAGAGCATCAACAACCTCATTAGCTTTACCTAGATAATAGAGTATTCTTATGTCATAATTCTTGAGAAACTCAAGCCATCTCCTCTTCCTCAAGTTAAGCTCTTTCTGGGTGAAGGCATTTTGCAGGCTCTTATGGTCTGTGAATTCATCAATATGTGGTCTATATAAGTAGTGGTGCCAAATGTTAAGTGCAAATACCACCATAACCAATTCTATGTCATGCGTCAGATAGTTCCTCTCATGGTTCTTAAGCTTTCTGGAAGCATAAGCTATGACCTTACCACTCTATATCAGAACACATCTCTATTCTACTTTAGAATATTCACAATAGATCATAAAATCATTAGTCCCCTCATGTAGAGTCAACACTGGTGCAATTGTTAATCTGGTTTTTAACTTTTAAAAACTCTTATCACACTCATCAGATCAGTGGAACATAGCTTTCTTTTGAGTCAACTTAGTCAATGGTAAGGATAGAGAAGAGAATCCCTCAACAAATCTATGGTAGTAAGCAACCAAACCCAGAAAAACGTCTTATGTTGGTTGGAGAAGTGGTTCTAGGCCAGTTATGAACTATCTCAATCTTTTGCATATCTACTCAAATACCATCACCTGAAATAATATGGCCTAGAAAAGCCAGGAACTTGAGCCAAAATTAGCACTTGGAGAATTTAGCATACAACTCACTATCCTTGAGCATCTGAAGAACAATTCGAAGGTGATCGATATGCTCTTCCTCATCTCTGGAGTACATCAATATGTCATCAATAAATATAATCACAAATATGTCAAGGTACTATCTAAATACTCTATTCATCAAGCCCATTAAGGCACAAGGAGCATTGGTCAGTCCAAAGGACATTACTAGAAACTCAAAGTGACCATATCATGTTCAAAAAACTGTCTTTGGGATGTCACATTCTCTCACTTTCAACTAGTGATAGCCTGATCTGAGATCTATCATGGAGAAAATAGTGGCACCTTGAAGTTAGTCAAACAGGTCGTCGATCCTTGGAAGAGGATATTTATTTTTAATGGTCACCTTATTCAATTGGCTATAATCTATACACATTCTGAGGGTACTATTCTTCTTTTGAAAAAATACAACAGGAGCGCCCGATGGAGAGATACTCGGCCTAATAAATCCATTATACAAGAGATCTTTCAACTTCTCTTTTAGTTATTTTAACTCGGTGGGTGCCATTTTATATGGAGGAATATATATAGGCTGAGTATCGGGGAGTAAATCAATCCTAAAGTTGGTCTCCCCATCAGGAGAGACTCCAGGAAAATCATCAAGCAAGACATCAGGAAACTCATTGACAACTAGAACTGACTCAAAAGGTGGAGACTCTAAACCATTAGCCTTGACTCACATGAGGTGATAGATACATCCTTTAGAGATTAGATTCTTGGCCTTAAGGTAGAAAATAAACTTACCCATAGGCAATGTAGAACTACCTTTCCACTCAATAATTAGTTTGATCGGAAATTAGAATTTAACCGTTCGGGTTCTATAGTTGATAGAGGCATAACTGTCGTAAAGCCAGTACATGCCAAGGATCACATCGAAGTCAACTATCTCCAACCAAATAAAATCAGCAAGAGTATCCCTATGATAGATAGACACTACACAATCTCTAAAAACCCAGTAGGAGTAGAAACACTAAAGGGCTCAAGAAGACATTCAGGAAGGATCTCAAGCTTACTAGCCACACATGGAGTCACAAATGATAAAGTGACATCTGAGTCAAGCAATACATATACATCATAGGAAAAGACTCTAAGCATACCTGTAACAACATCTGGTGCAACTTCTTGATCCAGTTGATTGCCTATCACATATAGACGATTTGTACCCCTGCCCAAATTAGTAATGGCACCTCTCTGATTACCACTGGCTGGTGGTGCTGCCAAAGACTAAGATTTATTACCACCCTCACCTCACCATTTCATTGGGCACTTATTATGGAAATGACCAGCCTGCCCATACTTATAGCAAGCATTTGTGCCTCTGCCACATTTTACACATGGTGGTTTCCCCCACAAACCTTGAATCATACTAGCTTGGGATTGAGAACCATGAGCTCTGGAATTTTGATAGCCCTAAGACTTTTGATCATACCAATTACTCCGAACTGGAACACTTGCTGAGAATGGTGCATAATTTGAAGACCTCTTCTGAAAATAAGACCGTTCCCCCTTACTTTTCTTATGTTGGCTAGACTCTTGCCCTATTGATTTATCCTTCTTGCTTAAATGCTCCTCCCTATCCCTCTTCTTATCCTCATCAAGTTGTTACACATAGACCATAACTCTAGAGATGTCCATGACCAGAATCAATAATGTCACTTTGCACTTCTTTTTCACATGCTGGCCCAAGTCGGATATGAAATTTCTCATTCTAGATCTCATGTCAGGGACCACCTCTAGAGCATACATAGATAACTGCATAAACTTGAGTGTATATTCTTTGACTGTCATCCCTTCTTGCTTCAAGTTGACAAATACCTCAACCTTTTCTTCTCTCAACTCTCGTGGAAAGAAGTGGTTAAGAAAGGTATTCTAAAAGATATCCCAAATGGAAGGCTCAGCATCCTCACCTAGGATCTCTTCCCATTGATTGTACCAAACATTAGACATATCCTTGAGTTGATAGGAAGTGAGTTCAATCCCCTTAGTCTTGGTCGTATGCATAACTTTAAACACTTTTCACATCTCATCAATAAAGTTCTGGTGGTCTTCCCCAACCTTAGACTCTGTGAAGACTGGTGGATTCATCCTCAGAAAATCTCTAAGTATGATTGCAACAGTTGTCTCTTGGGAGCTAAAACTAGGGGTCTATGATCACCGATTTGCACTCTGAGCAGCTACCAGTTGGGTAAGCATAGTGATAGCTCCTCTGAAATCCGGTTTTGCAATAAGAGCAGGTGGATCAATAGGTGATTGTTGAACACTGATGGATCTAGCTAGTCAACCTCGACCCCTCATCTCTATCAGATTAGGAACCTTTGGTAGGGTATTCACAACATTAGAGGCTAAAACATCTCTTTGAATAGCGGTACGCTTAGGAGGCATGATCTGCAAATGTATAATGCAAGAATTATGTAGATACATTTATAGTGTTAAACTTTATCGCACGAACTCAAAAAATAAGAGAAGTGTAACAATTTCTAATGTTCTATAGACTCTTACTTATAAAGTGTAGTGCACAACACACCTATAAACAAGACTCTACTAGACACGACTTCATAGACTTGCTAGAAATCTTCAAATCTGTGCTCTAATACAAAGTTTTTCATGTTCCAGGAGGGTACCCTTGGCATGGCCAACACTCGAAGACCATTTCTATCCCCTAGGCAAACCACTCGGCCTCATCACATTCGTTCAATCATATTCTAATAGCAGAATACATCAATAAATAAAGAATACTCAACAAAATGAAATGATAATATGACAATCAAATGCAAAGGCCAAACGATCTATCCATCAACTAAGTAAGACCAGTATGAAAGAATACTAGCCCAAAAACATAATCTAATAATAACTCAACAGTCTAGTCTATGAATCCTCTAAACAACTAACTAAGTGGATCCAATGACAGGTCCATGGCTATTTCAAAATAGAATAAAATAAGTCTAAACACAAAGCTAGAAAGAAATATGACATCCTCCAAAAGTAAGGAAGGACTCACCAATCAACTAACTACAACTAGGTCCTCAATGGAACGCCTATTGATGACCACTAGTGCCTTCCTCTGCATCATGAAAAGATGCAGTCCCAAATGGACATCAGTACGTGAAATGTATGAGTATGTAAAATGACAGAATGAAATATGTAAAGGTAGAATAACATTAACTCAAAATAGCTCAACTCAAGAAGTAAGAAACTCAATCATCAAGTCAAAAGTCTAAAGTAGTAATGTAGTTTAGACAATGATCACATATGTACCATCTAGTCCAATCCACTCAGAGTACTATCAAGGCCTATTTGGGAGTTTCTTTAACTGAAACCATCACCTATGAGTCGGTGATGATACAATAAAGTATTGTTATTTCCATATCCATCCAATACCTTGCCTGGGTAGAGGACATCCCAAGTAGATCCAAAATATTAACATCATGTCCTCTTTTTTGACTAAAGGGAAACATCCATTTTTACGGTTCAATCCTCTTTTATGCTGGCCATGTAGTTATTGAGTTCCAGTTGGACTCACTCTTACTCAATTCAGTGTTCAATACTCCTCCCAAGACTCAAATTTCTCGTAAGACATCAACTCAATTCATCATATCAACTATCACTCTTTGCCTAGGAATAATATTTTAAGGTTCAACTATTGACTCATAAAAACTCTCTATCATGCATCATTCTAACTCATAGCATTTAGGAAGCATAGGTAGAGTTAAAGCATTTAGTACTTTCATAGGCTATTTAGGCTCAATTCATACTCATTTGCGTGCAATACGTAAAAATAATAAGAATTCAGTCTAGGGTTCATGTAGAAAAGAAAAATCACCAATTTCAAGTATTTAATTCATAAAAGTTGTAATTCATGTAAAATTATATAGAAATACATTAGAATTTAAGAAGTTCTTTGAAGAAACCTTCATAGGATACTCAATTCACTAATAACTCCATAAACTCGAGTTGTGGGGCACATGGAAGAACAAAATCCATGTTTTAGTTAGTCTTACATACCTAGAAATTTGTGTCTTAGATCAACTTAGAAGAATTCTCAACTTTGTTTCTTCAAACCTTAGCCTTTTTCTCCCTTGAAACCTTGTTCTATGTTGAAGAGGGAATTTTAGCATAATGTTACTTATTAGATACGTTTTAGGACTTGTTTAGGTATAAAAATGTCTAGTCTAGGCTTTTAAATTTTAGAAACAATACCAAAATAACCCTTTAGAAAAAGCTTTCAAGAGCTGTTTACGGGCCCATCTATGAGCCGTAGAAACTTCCTCGATCTGCAGAGACCCTTCCGTAAACATTTGGGTAAATGTTTGAGGTTACCGGAACATTCCACAACCCCAATCTATGGCCCGTAGATGGGTTCATAAAGTTTGGGGCTCAAAAATTGATTTTTAGGACTTTTTACCGTGAGATGCAAGATGGGTCATACTTTAATCCATGGCCAGTATGTGGTTTCGTAAAACAACTTTGTACTTGTCAGTCTCAAGCAAAATGGTCATAATCTTTGACTTCTAACTTCAAATGAGGTGAAATCAGTTGCGTTGGAAAGATAATTCAAAGATATTTCATTTGGTAGATCATGGGATACCTAATTCTCTATTTTCTAATAGTTATGATCATTTAAAATTTACCCTTGCATAATCTAACACTAGAAACTCATTTTATAGGAAAGTTTTGAACTCGACTAAGTGTTAGGAGTCTCTTATGACCCTAATACGCTTCTTATTTGTAAGAATGAGTCTCGAAATATAGGTGCATATGAGAATAGAGTTATGGGGTGTCACAAGTACATTGGCAGATTTATCAATGCACATATTGTAATGACCCATTAAGTCATTTTGAGTACTAGAACTTTCTATTTCATTAAAAATTTATTTCGTAAATTTTAAAGGGGCTTTTTGAACTATCCAATAATTTCCATTATATAGTTAAGGAATAATTTTAGATAATTAATTTAGTTGGTGGATCAAAATAATAATTTAATTAATATTCTATGTTAATT
>JBCEWC010013086.1:0-15344 GCA_038996855.1 Solanum aculeatissimum
GATAGGTCAGTGGAACAAATAGATCAAAGTGAGTTTGGTAGGAATTCTTTAAGTCCATGGAGAGATAAGTGGATAGTTTTATCAAAAATTTAAAATCAGTGTATATGTCTATATAAATCTTATATATATATATACATTGAAAATTATCTATAAAAATGTCCACGTACTTCGTCTATACGAATTCATCAACATATACTTTAACAATTATATAACTAAAAAAGTACCAACTACTTCTTCTCCTTTTTTCACTTTTCTATATGAGAATTCCATTCGAATTGTCTTTTCCTGTTCTCCATTATATTGTTCCCCTTATGTTTGCACACTTGACTTATTAGACTATAAAGATACTTTTCTCCATGAAATCTTACTACTGGAACTTTCTTTATTTATAAAATTCATTAGTTCCTTATGAATAGGCATTATTAGAACTTCATAACTAATATTGTTACTTTCTAATTGCAAAATGGTTATTCAAATTTAACTTATTATTTTGTTTAATCGATCATACTTGCTCATTTTCATGTTGCACTCCTCTTTCCATTTTTTGATAATCATTTTGTAATATCAAATATCAGTTCTCTCTTTAAACAATTACGAGAAAAGCTAATCTAACTCGTTTATTTTTTTCTAATTTCAATTGTTCTTTTTATATTTATTAAATTATTTTGACGAAGCACTCATTAATTTATTTGTTGTTATCGGTATTTGGATTGAATACTTTTTATTTCTTTTAGTTTTCTGATTATGTATGATTTTGTAGTAGGAATGTGGATGATTGCAAAATGAGGACCTACAAAGGTCATTTTTCAAACTCCTGATGGTTCATTTACACTAGAGGTACTACATTCTTCTATTGGTATTTATTTTTCTCATCGATAGTTGTATTTTTAGATAATGAAGGAAAAGAAATTGAATTTAGGGATTAATTTTTTTTTATAAAAATGGACCTTTTTCACTATTTTTAACATTAAAATACAAAAATAAATTATTCATAATTTTAATAACGTCAATCATTATCGCGTGAAGCGCGGACACTTTACCGAGTTGTGTAGGAAAGGGGTGATCTTCGATTTTTAGGTCACCTGTATTGAAAAAAATTTATCAGGTGATCCACGGCTTATCTAGTAGGGTACGCGACCAATCAACGTCGCGGACCTGGTCCCCCAAAGTACAAAAGTGGCCTAAACTCGTTCCTAGGTCAAAACAGGAGAAAGTTGAACTTCGCGCAAAAATGACCTACGCAGGAGCAAGTTTGCATAGCGGGTTTGGTTCACCATAGTACAAAATTTTTGAAATTCCACTTTTTCAGCTAAGGGCAATTGGGTAATAACCCATCACCCTTATAGATGGGATTTCATCATTGTTCAACCATTTTGAGCCCTAAATCTTGCTAAAACACTCTCCAAATCCCCTCTATACTTCACCAAATCCTTCAATAAATTTCAAGATTCTCAAGAACTATTGTTAGAATTCAAGAACTCAAGTGAAGTCCTTCAAGTCTCTTAAAGCTTCCTTCATCTATTTCAAGGATTTAAGGTATGTGGGTCTTCATCCATGGGTCCTTTCACCCATGGAGCCCAACTCTTCTCTTTTATGAAAATTTCATGATTTCAAGGTTTAATACTTCATGGGTACTTCTCATTATGCATTATGAATGTGATTTAAGTTTGGTTCTGTCAATAATTGATTTGATTATGCATGAATATCTATGGCCTTTTCATAAGGCTCTTATCTTATATTAATTGAAAAGGATGGAGTTCTCATAAGGTAACCAAAAAGGGTGGAGTTCCCATAAGGTATTTGTGAGGCACTTTTCAAAAAAGGGAGGTTCCCATAAAGGGAGTGTTTGGTTTACCCTTGAAAAGTAGACCGCTCATTTATTCGGTGTGGAGTGAACATCGGGATTATAAGTAGTAGCTCACTTGGTCTTATTTGTCAGTTATGGTCTCTTCCGATCTATGTATGATATGCTTTGTGATTTGGTTATCCTCATGCATGTTTTGACTAGGGTATCAAACATTAATGTCATATTGAGATTATGTCCTTTGAATATGATTATGTATCTTGTCTAATTATGGATTATGTTCTCTCATTACATTGCACCATGAATACTTGGTACATTCCAAGTACTAATACATACGTTTTGCCTACATGATTTAACCATGTAGGGGCTAGAGCTCTTGTTTGTCCTCCTTCTCCATGTGGCTAGCCGGTTCATTTGAAGATTTCTATTGGTGAGTCCTCCACTTCAGGGACAACATCCACTATCCTTTCATGCTTTTTTAAGACTTATTTACTTTGAGACTTTTACTTTTGAGGGTGAGCTCAGGAGATATCTTGGCCCCATTCCACTTATGCTAGAGGTGTTCTTGGATATGGATATGTATGTTATGAGTTTGACTCTTGCTATGCTTATGTAATTATGGAAGACTTCCCTTAGTCCTTATCCCCTATATATTTATGCTTGTTATTGATGTGATGTGGTAGTATTGAGTCACTATTATCCCCATAGCATGAAACATACTTACCCACCCTTTATTCATTATTTGCTATGTGTTCATGCTAATTCTCCTCCCTAAAACATCCCCATAGCTTGAGTCTAAAGTCCCTCTTACCTTAGAATTATTTGCTTGATGTCTAAATATGCTTCCAAAACCTAGGATGTTCTACTTATGCTTATAGGCTTGATTGGGGCCCCTTCGGGTTCCCCATTCGCTGCGTCACATCTAGGCCCTAGGCCTAGATCGTGACAAGCTTGGTACCAGACACTAGGTTTGTATATTATCCTTGAAAATCCAACACACCGCGTCAAGTAGAGTTTTGTTCATGGTTGTGAAGCACGCCACAACTATGAATGGAAGTATATAAGGAATTTTAGGAAATGATTCACTTATTCTTAATTTATGCCATGCCTTAGGCCTTAATTTAAAGTTTCCTTTCTTTAATGTATGGTCTCTTTCTCTTCTAGATCATGCAACCAAGAATAATGGCACAAAGAGCTCCTACACCCACGGGTGAACCAACCTCTCTAGCTCCTCAAGCTACCCAAGAAAAAGGAGGGATCACACATGCCAAGTATTAGAATGTCATTACTTTGTTGGAACAAGCCGTGAACAACTAAATGAAACAAGGAGCCCAAGCCCCTCATGCTTCTATCGCAGCTTCAAAAATGAGAGATTTTACAAGGATGAACCCTCCAGTGTTTTATGGCTCAAAAATGGAAGAGGACCCCCAAGAATTTATTAATGAGATGTACAAAGTACTTGCTATTATGAGGGTGAGTTCAAAAGATAAGGCAGAACTTGTGGCCTATCAACTTAAGGGCCTTGCACAAATTTGGTTTGCTCAATAGAAACAAGAGAGGGAGAATAATGATCCTATCCCATGGGAAGAATTCAAAGTTGCCTTCCTCAACCATTTCTTTCCTATTAATTGAGAGAGGCAAAGATGATGGAGTTCATGAATCTCACGTAGGGCTCCATGAGTGTGAGGGAGTATTCCCTCAAGTTCCACAAGCTATCCAAATATGCTCCTCGTTTGGTTGCCGACTCTAGGGTAAGGATGAACAAGTTTGTGTCAGGAGTATCTGACTTGATTAATTACGAATGTTGCACCGCTATGATTGTTGGTAATATGGACATGTTTTGGCTCATGACTTATACTGAGCAACTTGAAGGGGAGAAGCTTGGTAAGAGGAGTGGGGTGTCCAAGAGGACTCGGTATGATGGTGGTTTTAAAGGTGCTAAGGGTGGTCATTTTCAACAAGGTCACAAATTTCTAGGCCAAGGGTTTTCTAATGCTCAAAACCAAATATTTGCTAATGATAGGGTGCCTAATCCTAAAGCTCATGATGGTAATGATGGTCAAATTATTCCTAAGTGTGGAAGGTGTGGTATGAATCATGGTTGTAGATGCAATAGAGATATGGGTGCTTGCTTCGGGTGTGGCAAAATGAGCTATAAGATTGTGGATTTTCCAAATAAGGGTAGAGATGGTAGTCCCTAGATACAAGGTTCCCATGGTGATCAAAAGTCAAAAGGTGGTCAACAAGAGGGGTGCTCCACGATAGAATAACTTTTATTCTCTTCAAGGGTGGAAAGGGGTTGATGAGGTATCTACTGGTACATTAATGGTTTATGATTATGATGTGTATGCTTTGTTTGATCCGAGTGCCACTCTCTCTTTCATTACTCTATTTATTGCTAATAGACTTCATGTGTGTCCCAAATTATTATATGAACCCTTTGAGGTATCTACCCCCATTGATGAGTCTACTATTGCTAAAAGAGTCTATAAGGGTTTTTCAGTGTCCATATTGCATAAAGTTTTGCCTTGTGATTTTATTGAGCTTGACATGGTAGATTTAAACATATTCTTGGGATGTATTGGTTACATGCATATCATGTTTCTATTGATTGTAGAACCCGCAAACTTAAGTCCCAATTTCCTAATGAGCCCATCTTTAAGTGGGAAGGTCATAATTCAGTGGTTAAGGGTAGGAGTATCTCTTGTCTTAAGGCCTGAAACTTGATTTTTAAATGTTGCATTTATCATCTTGTAAGGGTTAGAAATCCCTCCTATTGAGTCAGTTCTGATGGTCCATGAGTTTCTTGATGTATTTCCCAATGATCTTCCCGGTGTTCCTCCCATAAGAGAAATAGATTTTGGTATAGATCTCATTCGCGAGCAATCCATGTCGTGGACTTGGTCCCCCACAGTACAAAAGTGGCCTAAAGTTATTCCTAGGTCAAAATAAGAGAAAATTGAACTTCGCGCAGAAATAAACTATGCGGGAGCAAGTCTGCATCGCGGGTTTGGTTGACCATAGTACAAAACTTTCAAAACTTTAACTATTTCAGCTGAGGGCAATTGGGTAATAACCCATGACCTTACAGACGGGATTTCTTCATTGTTCAAATATTTTGAGCCCTAAATCTCACTAAAACACTCTCCAAATCCCCTCTAATCCTCACCAAATCCTTCAATTAATTTCAAGATTCTCAAGAACTATTGTTGGAATTCAAGAACGAAAGTAAAGTCCTTCAAGTCTCTTAAAGCTTCCTTCATATATTTCAAGGATTTAAGGTATGTGGGTCTTTATCCATGGGTCCTTTCACCCATGGAGCCTAACTCTTCTCTTTTATGAAAATTTCATGATTTCAAGGTTAAATACTTCATGGGTACTTCTTATTACGCATTATGAATATGATTTAAGTTTGTCTCTATCAAGAATTGATTTGATTATGCATGAATATCTACTAAAGGTTATCTTATAATTTGATTTATGACTATTGAAGCTATGCATGCTATGATTTCTTGAAAAGCTATGAAAGATTATGAATTTTCAAAATGGATTTTATGATGCCCAAATTTTGGTTTTCCTAATATGTTAGTGGGTTGATTTAAATGGTTCTCAAGTGACTATGTTTTACTCATTCTTGCCCCATTCAAATTTATTTCATGACTTTAAGCATAAGTATAAATACCCACCATGTTTTGACCAAAGTTATGAGCCAAGCTTCTTAAGTTGATGAAAGCCTTATGACAAGATATGTGAATTGTACATGTTGTGAATGTTGAAGGGCTAATAACCATGTTATGAGTTCATGAGATTATTATGAATGCTTTAAATGATATGAAGCCCTATCTTTGACTATATGAATATTTGGTTTTGATGAGTTACGCTAACATGATATGAAGATATTATGCGATTATGTATATTATGACTATGTCTATGATTTGAGTATACCTTGGGATTGTTGACCTATCACTCAGAGGACCTTGGTAAATAACCATTTTCCTTAAACTACGTTGTCACCATAGGTTTGTAATTTTCTTATTGCATGATTAACCAAAAAGGGTGGGGTTCCTATAAGGTACATGCTAACTAATCTCCAAAAGGGTGGTGTTCCCATAAGGCTTCTGTCTTATGTTGACCAAAAAGGGTGGGGTTCCCATAAGGTACATGCTAACTAATATCCCAAAGGGTGGTGTTCCCTTAAGGCTCTTATCTTATATTAATCGAAAAGGGTGGAGTTCCCATAATGTATTTGTGAGGCACTTTCCAAAAAAGGGAGGTTCCCGTAAGGGGATTGTTTGTTTTACCCTGGAAAAGTAGACCGCTCATTTATTTGGTATGGAGTGCACATCAGGATTACTAGTAGTAACTCACTTGGTCTTATTTATCAGTTATGGTCTCTTCCCATCTATGTTTGATATGCTTTGTGATTTGGTTATCCTCATATATGTTTTGACAATGGTATCGAACATTCATGTCATATTGAGCGTATATCCTTTGAATATGATTATCATTTTGTCTAATTATGGATTATGTTCTCTCATTACATTGCACTATGAATACTTGGTACATTCCAAGTACTAATACATATGTTTTGCCTACATGATCTAACCATGTAGTGGCCAAAGCTCTTATTCACCCTCCTCTTCCACATGGCTAGCCGGTTCGTTTGAAGATTGCTATTGGTGAGTCCCCCACTTTGCGGACAACATCTATTATCCTTTCATGCTTTTTTAAGACTTATTTACTTTTGAGGGTTAGCCTGGTAGATGTCTTGGCCCTCATTGCACTCATGTTAGAAGTGTTGTTGCATATGGATCTGTATGTTATGAGTTTGACTCTTACTATGCTTATGAAATTATGGAAGACTTCCCTTAGTTCTTATCCCTTTCTATGTGTTGATGCTTGTTGTTGACATCATATGGAAATCCCAAGTCTCTATTATCCCCATAGCGTGAGTCATACTTACCCACCCCTTAGTCGTTATTTGCTATGTGTTCATGCTAATCCTCTTCCCTATAACATCTCCATAGCTTGTGTCCAAAGTCCCTCTTACCTTAGAATTATTTGCTTGATGTCTAATTGTTCTTCCACAACCAAGGATGTGCTACTTATGCTTATAGGCTTTATTGGGGTGCCTTTGGATTCCTCATTCGTCGTGTCATGTCTAGGTCCTAGGCCTAGATTGTGACAAGCTCGGTATTAGGGCACTAGGTTTGTAAATAATCCTCAAAACTCCAACATGCTGCGTCAAGTAGAGTCTTCTTCATAGATGTGAAGCACGCCACAACAATGAATGGGAGGGTATAAGGCATTTTAGAAAATGATTCACTTCTTCTTAATCTATGTCATGCCTTAGGCCTTAATTTAAATTTTCTTTTCTTTAATGGACGGTGTTTTTCTCTTCTAGATTATGCAACAAAAAATAATGGCACAAAGAGATCCTACATCCAAGGGTGATCCAACCCCTTTAGCTCCTTAAGCCCCCAAAGAGGAAGGAGGGGTCACACATGCATAATATTGGAATGTCATTATTTTGTTAGCACAAGACGTGATCAACTAAATGAAACAATGATCACAAGCCCCTCATACTCTGACCGTAGCTTCAAAAATGAGGGATTTTACAAAGATTAACGCTCTAGTGTTTTATGGCTCCAAAATGGAAGAGGAACCCCAAGAATTTATTGATGAGATATACAAAGTACTTGCTATTGTGGAGGTGAGTTTGAAAGTTAAGGTGGAACTTGCGGCCTATCAACTTAAGGTCCTTGCACAAATTTGGTTTTCTCAATGGAAACTAGAGAGGGAGAATAATGATCCTATCCCATGGGAAGAATTCAAATCCACCTTCCTCGACCATTTCTTTCCTATTGAATTGACACAGGAAAAGATGAGAGATTTCATGAATCTCAAGTAGGGCTCCATGAGTGTGAGGGAGTATTCCTTCAAGTTCAACAAGCTATCTAAATATGCTCCTCACTTGGTTGGCGACTCTTGGGCAAGGATGAACAAGTTTGTGTTGGGAGTATCCGACTTGGTTAATTAGGAATGTCGCACCGTTATGCTTGTTGGTGATATGGACTTATCTTGGCTCATTACTTATGCCGAGTAACTTGAAGGGGAGAAGCTTAGAAAGAGGAGGGGGAGTCCAAGTGGATTCAGTATAATGGTGGTTTCAAGGTCATTTTCAACATGACCACAAGTTTCAAGGCCAAGGGTTTTCTAATGCTCAAAACTAAAGATTTACTAATGATAGGGTGCCTAATCATAAAGCTCATGGTGGTAATAATGGTCAAATTATTCCTAAGTGTGGAACGTGTGGTATGAATCATAGTGGTAGATGTTATAGATATATGGGTGCTTCCTTCGAGTGTGGCAAAATGGGCTATAAGATTGTGGATTGTCCAAATAAAGGTAGATATGGTCGTCCTTGGGGACAAGATGCCCATGGTGATCAAAAGTCTCAAGGTGGTAAAAAAGGGGGTGCTCCACAACACAATCACGTTTATTCTCTTCAAGGAAGGAAAGGGGTAGATGAGGTTCCTACTTGTACATTAAAGGTTTATGATTTTGATGTGTAGGCTTTGTTGGATCTGGGTGCCACTCTGTCTTTCATTACTCCATTTGTTATTAATAGACTTTGTGTGTGTCCCAAATTGTTATGTGAACCCTTTGGGGTGTCTACCCTCATTGGTGAGTTCATTATTACTAAAAATGTCTATAGGGGTTGTCCCATGTCCATATTGCATAAAGTCTTGCCTTGTGATTTTGTTGAGCTTGATATGGTAGATTTTTACATATTCTTAGGATGGATTGGTTACATGTGTATCATGCTTCTATTGATGGTAGAACCTGTAAGTTAAGTCCCAATGTCCTAATGAGCCCATTTTTGAGTGGGAAGGTCATAATTTCATGGTTAAGGGTAGGATTATCTTTTGTCTTAAGGCCTGAAAGTTGATCTCTAAGGGTTGCATTCAGTAACTTGTAAGGGTTAGGTATGTTGAGTCTAACATCCCTCCTATTGAGTCGGTTCTGATGGTCCATGAGTTTCTTGATGTCTTTCCCGATGATCTTCCCGGTGTTCCTCCCGAAAGGGAAATACATTTTGGTCTAGATCTCCTTTATGATACGCAACCTATTTCCATTCTCCCTTATTGTGTGGCCCTGATAGAGTTGAAAAAGTTAAAGTATCAATTGAAAGGTTTATTGGAGAAGGATTTTATTAGGCCTAGAAAGTCACCTTGGTGTGCACTCGTATTGTTTGTAAGGAAGAAGGATGGCTCACATAGAATGTGTATCGACTACTGACAACTCAACTAGGTCACTATAAATAACAAGTATCCTCAACCAAGGATAGATAACCTATTTGACCAATTTCAAGGGGCTAGGCATTTTTCTAAGATTGGTTTTTTGTATGGATACCACCAAATGAGGGTGAGTGAATGTGATATTCCTAAAATGGGTTTTCGGACTAGAAATGAACATTTTGAATTTATGGTGATTTCATTTGGCCTAACTAATGTACCGGTAATATTTACAGATCTCATTAATAGGGTCTTGAAACCCTACCTTGATATATTTATTGTGGTATTCATTATATTTTGATTTACTCCTGAAATGACGAAGAACGTGTAAACCATTTGAGGGTAGTGTTGCAAACTTTAAGGGAAGAGAGGTTGTTTGCTAAGTTTGATAAATGTGAATTTTGGTTGAAAGAAGTTTCATTTATAAGGCATGTGGTGTCGGGTAATGGAATTAAAGTGGACGCTAAGAAGACGGAAATGGTGAGAAATTGGGCTAGGCTCTTGACTCCTATTGATATTAAGAGTTTCTTGGGCATAGAGGGGTACTACCAGAGGTTTGTTGAGGGCTTATATACAATTACTTCTCCTTTGAAAAAGTTGACACAAAAGTGGGCAAAATTTTTTTAGACAAATGAATATGACAAGAGTTTCCAAACTATAAAGGGCAAGCTTAAATTTGCTCCTATTTTGGCTCTACCAGAAAGTTTATAAGGTGTTGTGGTGTATTGTAATGCTTGAAGAACTGGTTTGGGTGTGTATTGATGCAAAATGGCAAAATCTTTGTCTATGCTTCTAGGAAACTTAAGGTGCATGAGCATAATTATCCCGCCCATGATATTGAATTAACAGCCATGGTATTTGCTTTAAAAATATGGTTTCATTATTTGTATGAGGTTTATGTAGATATTTTCACCGACCACAAAAGTCTTCAATATGTGTTTACACAGAGAGATCTTAATTTGAGGCAAAGAAGGCAGATGGAACTCCTTAAATATTATGACATGAGTATACATTATCACCCGAGAAAGGCTAATGTTGTTGTCGATGCTCTAAGTAGAATGTCCATGGAGAGTACGACTCATATTGATGATATTAAGAAGGAATTGGAAAGGGAAGTCCACTGGTTGGCTAGATTGGAAGTTAGGTTGAATAAAGTTGAGAATGGAGATGTGGTGACTGTAGATAGTTGTAAGTCTTCCTTGATTGAAGAGGCCTAATACAAACAAGACCTCGACCCCACTTTGTTGGAATTGAAAGTTTTGATAAAGGATGGTAAGGTGGAGGTTTTCTCCCAAAAGGGAGATGGTGTCTTTAGATACCAAGATAGGTTGTGTGTACCTAATGTTGATGAGTTGAGGGGAATGATTTTGTTAGAGTCACATAATTCCTCCTATTCCATTCACCCTGGTTCTACCAAGATGTATAGTGATTTGAGAAAAGTGTATTGGTGGGGTGGTATGAAAAGAGATATTACAAAGTTTGTAGCCGATTGTCACAATTGCCAACAAGTAAAAGTTGAACATCAAAGTCCAGTTACTCTAGCCCAAGAAATAGAGATTCTTACTTTGAAGTGGGAAGATATCAATATGTATTTTGTGATTGGTTTGCCAAATACTAGAAAGAACTTTGATTTTATATGGGTTATTGTCGATAGAATGACGAAATTGGCTCACTTCCTACTGGTTAAGACGACTAATGGTGCTGAAGATTATGCTAAGTTGTATATTCATTAGTTGGTTAGATTACATAGGGTCCCATTGTCTATTATTTCGGATTGTGGTGCTCAATTTACTTCACACTTTTGGATATCTTTTCAAAGAGGCCTTGGTACTAAAATCAAGCTTAGCACGACCTTTCACCCACAAACAAATGGTCAAGCTGAAAGGATCATTCAAACACTTGAGGATATGCTTAGGGATTGTGTACTGGAGTTTAAAGATAGTTGGGATGAGCTCATCTACTTATTAAGTTTGCTTATAACAATAGTTATCACTCTACCATTGAAATGGCTCCCTTTGAAGCTTTATATGGTAGACGTTGTAAATCTCCGGTTGGTTGCTTTGAAGTAGGGGAAATTGTTTTGGTAGGGATGGAATTGGTTATGGAAGCTTCGAAGAAGGCGAGGTTGATAAGGGAGATACTGAAGACGGCTCAAAGTAGGCAAAAGTGTTACTCTGATGTGAGGATAAGGGATCTTGAGTTTAATGTTGATGATTGGGTGTATTTGAATGTCTCACCCATGAAGGGTATGGTCCAGTTTGGTATGAAGGGAAAGTTGAACCCTAGATATGTAGGGCCTTATAAAATCTCGAGGAGAATCGTATTAGTCTCCTATGAGTTGGAGTTGCCTATGGAGATAAGTATGGTTCATCCGGTCTTTCTTGTGTCTATGTTGAGAAAGTGTGTAGGTGAGCCAAGATCCATTATACCTTTGGATATTGTTAGTGTTGAGGAGAATTTGGCATATGAAGAAGTTTCGCTTAAGATATTAGATAGGCAAGTGAAGAGCTTGAGAAACAAAGATATGGCATCCGTCAATGTCCTTTGGAGAAATCAACAAGTCGAAAGTGCTACTTGGGAAGCCGAAGTGGACATGAAAAATCAAAATTTGTACCTCTTCCACTCTACTAAAGCCTAAGGTACTAAGTTATTCCCATTCATGGTGTAAAATAAAGTATTCCAGCCCTTTCATGGCATTTTTGCATGCATAAATGTTCTTGGTAAGAAGTTTTTTATGTATAAGTTTGAAACCTTCTTTAGAATGATGATTAAGTTGCATTGATTGCATCCATGTGGGCTAAACATTGTCTAATCACTCTTCTTAAGTATATTTTCTTTACATTCAGGGATGAATATTACCGGGGGGATATCGTAACACCTCCCATGTGACACAGAAATGTCCCTATGGTGTAATTCATGAATATCTTAAAATTTGTGCATGATTACGCAAATCCAACAGTACAAAGTTGGATTTGCGAAATCATGCATGCATTTTCAGGCCTAAACTCATTCCTAGGTCAAAACAGGGGAATATTGAACTATGCGCAAAAAAGACCTATGCGAGAGCAAGTCTGCGTCGCGGGTTTGGTTCACCATAGTACAAAATTTTTTGAAATTTCACTATTTCAGCTAAGGGCAATTGAGTAATAACCCAACAGCCTTATAGATGGTATTCCTTCATTGTTCAACAATTTTGATCCCTAAATCTCACTAAAACACTCTCCAAATCCCCTCTAATCCTCACCAAATACTTCAATCACTTTAAAGATTCTCAAGAACAATTGTTCCAATTCAAGAACTCAAATGAAGTCCTTCAAGTCTCATAAAGTTTTCTTCATCTATTTCAAGGATTTAAGGTATGTGGGTCTTCATCCATGGGTCATTTCACCCATGGAGCCCAACTCTTCTCTTTAATAAAAATTTCATTATTTCAAGGTTCAATACTTCATGGGTACTTTTCATTATGCATTATGAATATGATTTAATTTTGATTCTATCAAGAATTCATTTGATTATAAATGAATATCTATTGAAGGTTATCTTATGATTTGATTTATGACTATTTAAGCTATGCATGCTATGATTTCTTGTAAAGCTATGAAAGAATATGAATTTTTGGAACGGATTTCATGATGCTCAAATTGGGGTTTTGCCAATATGTTGGTGGGTTGATTTAAATGGTTCTCAATTTACTATGTTTTGTTCATTCTTACTCCATTCAAATGTATTTCATGACTTTTAAGAATAAGTATGAATACACACCATGTTTTGATCAAAGTTATGAGCCAAGCTTCTTAAGTTGATGAAAGCCTTATGGTAAGATATGTGAATTGTGCATGTTGTGAATGTTGAAGGACTAATAAGCATGTTATTAGTTCATGAGATTATTATGAATGTTTTTAATGATATGAATCCCTATCTTTGATTTTATGAAGCTTTGGTTTTGATGAGCGACTCTAAGATGATATTATGCATATTATGATTATGTCTATGATTTAAGTATTCCTTGGGAATTTTGGCCTAGAACCGAGAGGACCTTAGTAAATACCTATTATTCCTAAACTATGTTGCCACCGTAGGTCTGTAATTTTCTTATTTCATGATTAACCAAAAAGGGTGGGGTTTCCATAAGGTACATGCTAACTAATATCCAAAAAGGGTGGTGTTCTCGTAAGGCTTATATCTTATGTTAACAGAAATGGGTGGGGTTTCCGTAAGGTACATTCTAACCAATATCCAAAAAGGGTTATGTTCCTAGAAGGCTCTTATCTAATGTTAATCGAAAAAGGTGGAATTCCCGTAAGGTAATTGAAAAGGGTGGGGTTCCCATAAGGTATTTGTGACGCAATTTCCAAAAAGGGGAGGTTCCAATAAGGTGAGTGTTTGGTTTACCCTAAAAAAGTAGACCACTCCTTTATTTGGTGTGGAGTAAATATCGGGATTCCAAGCAGTAGCTTGCTTGGTCTTATTTGTCAGCTATAGTCCCTTCCTATCCATGCATGATATGCTTTGTGATTTGGTTATCCTTATACATGTTTTTACTAAAGCATCTAACATTCATGTCGTATTGAGCTTATATCCTTTCAATATGATTATGCATCTTTTCTAATTATGGATTATGTTCTCTCATTGCATTGCACCCCACATACTTAATACATTCCAAGTACTAATGCATACTTTTTGCCTATATGATCTGACCATGTAGGGCCTGGAGCTCTTATTCATCCTCATCCTCCACGTGGCTAGCCAGTTCATTTGAAGATTGCTATTGGTTAGTCCTCCACTTCGGGGACAACATCCACTATCCTTTCATGCTTTGTTAAGACTTGTTTACTTTGAGACATTTACTTTTTAAGGTGAGCCCGGGAGATGTCTTGGCCCCCATTCCACTCATGTTCGAAGAGTTGTTGTTGGATATGGATATGTATGTTATGAGTTTGACTCTTACTATGCTTATGTAATTATGGAAGACTTTCCTTAGTCCTTATCCCTTTCTATGTGTTGATTCTTGTTGTTGATATGATTTGGAAGTCCTGAGTCCATATTATCCCCATAGAATGAGTCATACTTACCCGTCCCTTAGTCATTATTTTCTATGTGTTCATGCTAATCCTCTTTCCTATAACATCCCCATAGCTTGTGTATAAAGTCTTGCTTTGCTTAAAATTATTTGTTTGATGTTTAATTGTGCTTCCGCAACCAAGGATGTGCTACTTATGCTTAGAGGCTTGATTGGGGCCCCTTCGGGTTCCCCATTCACCATATCACGTCTACGCCCTAGGCTTGGGTTGTGACAATCGTATTGATGAAAGTTATCTTGAAAGACCTATAATATTTTTGAAGAAATATAGGAGTTAACTAAAAACTCAGAAAAATGGGTGAACTGAACTTAGACTTCTTTTTATCTGTAAATGTTGTTTCTATGATACAATCCATATATTGTATATCAATAGAAGAACATTTCTCTTTCATAGCATAATTAACATCAAAAAGTTGCTCAGAAATTCATCAAAAGATTTTTATATATGTCTCAAAAGGAAAAAAACACTAAACGCCTTTATAATCGAATGAGCTTTTCAAAAGCTTACCTCAATAACATCAACTTTAGATTCTTCAGGTGTGATAAAAGATATTGGAACTTCGATTAGTGTTGTGTCTTCATCACCATTAACTTTTTCCTGCTTATTGATATTCAAGTAGAAAATATGAAAAAAAAATAGTTAGATCTTTTATACAATGAAAACTTGTATGAAGTGATGAAGTAGATTTTCACAGAAAAAAATATAAACTACTCGCTTATGTGTGATTCTGCGTGTGAAGTAATATTTAAGAACATAATGAAGGTGCTACAATAAAAAAAACAATTAAAGAAAAAATAATTTTATCCATCAATCTTATACATTCGGTAATAAGATCAATGATTGTTGTAGTCATGCATCTCTTAAACTTCACTAAGTTCATTGAATGTGTGATAAAAATATTCATCCTAAATTCAAATTTCTTTCAAAACAAGTTAAATTTTTGGGGTAAAATCAATTTTAAAAGCTTCTTTTTCTAATGAAATTATTAAAACGTATCGAAACTTGTATCACATATTAAATTAATTCTCACCACAGTAATAATTATTTCTTTTTTAGTTTGGCCAAATTTAAAATGATAGATCTACTCTATTCTGACCTACACATACTAGAACTTGCATACTTAAGATGGAAAAACAAAAATAAATGACTAGATAAGGAGGA
>JBCEWC010013087.1:0-15342 GCA_038996855.1 Solanum aculeatissimum
TATTTAAATTATAACAAAATAATTAAAAGATACCCACAAGTACAATATAATAACAAAAATAACAAATACAAGACAAAAATTGAAAAATAAAATTCGAAAGTTGAAATGATCAAACCTGATAAAAAATTTGAAGACTATATTTCAAGATATATTATAATTGCTTCTTTGAAATACTTGCCACAAAGCTTGAAATTTGAAAAAGAAAAACAAATGGTATACAAACACTCATAATATTTTCTTACTTTCTTTTATTAGAAGATAATAAAACTCAATGAATAAATAAGAAGAAAGACTTGATCAAATAAAAAAAAAATTAAATAAATAAGAAGAAAGAGTTGGCAAAAAAAATAATGTTAGACAAAATAGTCAAAAGTAAATGTAGACTTTTGTGAGAACATAATAGAAGCATAGAAGTCAATGAATAAATAAGAAGAAAATGTTGATAAAGTAAAAAAAAAAAAGTTAAATTTTTTTTTCTATAAATTATTTTTCTATCAAAAAAATAATCAATAGGAACCCCTATATATAGATAATGATGGCTAAAAAGGGTCCCCCTAAATTAGGGGCCTAAAGTTATTGCTTCACTAGCTTTATCCTTGATCCACCCCTGCCATCAGAACTCCGAAGTTAAGCGTGCTTGGGCGAGAGTAGCACTATGATGGATGATCCCTTGGAAGTCCTCGTGTTGCATCTCTTCTTTTTTCGGAAACAATCTCTATCTCTATGAGGTGGTAATGTATATGTACATTTTTCCTTCCCCAGATCCCACTTATGGGATTCCATTGAGTATGTTATTGTTGTTTAAGTTAGCCATTAAGGGGTCATTTGGTGTGAGTAGGTAAATGACAAATATATCCTTTTAAACTTTTTTTACACATCACTTTTTATATTCATAAAAGAGTATTTTTGTAAATAAATAATTTGTTCTTAAAATTTATTATTTTGAATGCAACAAACCAAACACTCAATAAGAAATAATCTCATAATAACTTATTTCATTATAACCAATCTCATCATAAAGTTATCTTTAATCTTTTTCGATGAGATTTTTTAATATAAACCTAAATTAATCGGACTCTGACTAATTTTTGTTCTCATTAGTTGGAAAAAGTTAGTTGAATAAATTTTTAAATGTATAAATTAAAGAAATATTTAGGCGGCTGAATTATGACAAATACCTTTCGGCCAGGGAAAATTAATGACAAAATACCCAAGTGAAACGTGATATTCTTTATGAAATCTTATTTTTATATACTATATTATATTTTATTTTATTTTTCATGAATAATTTTATTTGGTTAATCAATACACATTCTGCACAATTTTTTAAGTAAATTAGCAATTATACATATTTTTACTTCAATTTGACATTCAAATATACTTTTATTTATATTATATAGAGAAGCGACCAGGAAACCATTGATCGTTATATGCTAATTTGCTTTCTAGGGGCTATTTTTGTCATGTCGAATTACATTTTTTATTTTAATCTATTTGTCTTATGTTTTAATAATTAAGTGCTTACTATATTTACACTCCTAGGGGCTATTTTTAATTATTTTTGGGTACTTTCTTTATTTTAATTTATTTTGTTTAATTTGTAATTTTTTTTATATTTAAAAATTACTTAAAAAGTATTATAAATTACAATTACTTGCAACTTAAAATGTTAAGAAGACATAAAAAAATTTAGCTAACACTTGAAATTCTGTCAATACCAGATAAATTGATACAGAGAAGGTAACACACATTATCTAAAATGCTGTAAAAATTATTATAACTCGCAATAATAAATTACATAAAAATTAAGAGACGTAAAAATTTAAATGTTTTTCGAAATTCTATCAATGCCACATAAATTGAGACAACGAGAGTAATATATACTATTCAAAAAATAGTTAAAAGACTTACAAAAATTTGGTGGACCTTTGAAATTTTATTAGAGTCACATAAATAGAAAAAGTAAAAGTAACAACAACAATAACAACAGACCTTATTCAAGAGAAAATAACATATATTATTTGAAAACGACATAAAAAGTATTGTAAATTATAATAATTTACAACTAAAAAAAAACAAAAGACATAAAAAAACTATCTGACTCTTAAATTCTATCAATGCCACATAAATTGATATAGAAGGACTAACATGTTATTTAAAAATTACGTAAACAGTACTAGATATCATAATTCACAACTTAAAATACCTAAAAATCATATTAAAAATTTGATTGACTCTTTAAATTTTATTTATGTCACATAAATTAAAATTAAAAAATAATATAAAGTTTAGTTCTATAATAAATTAGCTCAGGTAATACATTACTTGAGAGAGAGTGTGTACGTAAAAGATAGAATTGGACCAAAAGCTTTTTACAATGACAACATACTTCATTATTGCCCTTATGTAAAATGTAACCGTTACTACTCATGGATTGCTAGTACAATCATAATATATTCGGTGTAATTTTATTTGTGAATATACACATAGTTTTTTGGTTTAATTTGTAAGAATAGATTTGTTCATGTTTATATAAGAAGTCTAACGTTTCCTCATATTACTGTTGTGGGACGTAACACCTTATTTCATACTTAGAATTGAACATCTGGTGCTAGGATAATTTGATATGTGTCTGAATATTGGTAAATCGGGATGAGCTTGATTCTATTATTATGTAAGTAATGATCGTGAACGTCACTCAATTTTTAAAAGGTTAACTCCGTGAAAAAAATATTGAGTTCTCATAAATTTTTATTTTTTCACCCTACTCCAAGGTCATAATCCTTCTCTCCTCTTTGCTTGCTTTTGATTTCTCTACTCTGAAACTTGCAGCTGTAATTTTCCAAGGCAAAAGTAACTTTGACTTCTATTCACTGAATTTTCTTGACGTGGCATGACTTGCACAAATTACTAAAGTTCGTCTAATGGTACTTGGGGATTTTGACGGGGCTCCATCATTTAATGACGCTCTCGAATTATTTAATTTGATATGATATTTTAGAAAAAAAAAGATATGAAATTTATTGAAGGTAGAAGTAAAATTTAAAAATTAAATTATTTTTAATTTTAATATGATAATATTCTTTTTGAACATACTAAATTATTTTTTTAACATAAAATGAGATGAGGGAATATTAATTAAGTGACCATTTACAGCTACATTTTATCGATCCTATTAAGCAAAGTACTCCATTTGTTTGATCAATGAATAGGTTTTTTTGGATCTTTTTATCTGATAAGACTAAACTATAATGGTTCGACTTCTTGTACATTGTGGAAGCAATACAGAATGATATTGCTCCTATTAGTTAGCAGTTGCTTGCCATATCATATGGATAAATAAAGAGACTAATCATTTGAAAAGGACTTGCAATATGAATAATGTACCAATAATTCTGTATACTCATGGTAGGTACACACTCCTACACCTCATAAACCTGCTTGTCCTTGACAAATGGTTGCCTATCAACTTTAGAAGGATTTCTCTATTCGATTATGGTCGTTTCACATTGTTTTGGGGTTTATGTGCCCACATTAGATTGGAATGGTAGGACAAAAGGTCGAACGGAAAACGCAGTTACTCCAGAACCTTAAAAAACAATGCAGAATAGGATGGGAATTGGGAAGGAAAATGAGGTGATAGATGGAAATTCCTTAGCAAATTCATCATCTTGAAACAAGACTATGGAGCTGCAGCAACACTAGTTTCCTATTACAACCCACAGATCTGAATCATTAACTACTCTTGGAAGTGACAAAATTCTTACCACATCCAGTTTTGTTGTAACCAGTTCAGTCCTGAACATTAGAAAAACCAAAGGGTGTCACATTCAATTATACAATTTCAAGGGCAGGGAAGCAATTATGGGGAGATAATTGGAAGAGTTCAGCCAGTAACAGCTATTCGGGTGTCATATTGATATGCCAGTCAATAGATTACATTCCATGATTTTTGTTATTTTGAATATTTTGTTGCTATCTCTTCATGCACCACTAGCATATAGGCGCGTCCACTCCTTAGCTGGATCATTGAAGGAAAAAGAAACTCAAATCAAGGATTGAACAAAAATGTGTACAGATTTACATGACCAGAAGATGTTTAATTTTGCAGCTGGACATTGAAAGACCAGACCACAACTTACCCGTTTCAACAGCTTCAGCCTCATTTGACTTCCAGTGCTTTGCAATGTTTTCAGAGAGTGGATCATCTGGATTTGGAGCACTCAAAAGTGCTTGAATGCTGAAACAGGAGTAAACCTTTTAAACTTCTAACACCTTAAAAGCTTAGTCTGCTTCTCATTTTTTGTAGTATTCATCAGTCTTGCATCTTTTGGTGTACATGGAGAGAGGAGAAAAATATTTCAAAGCACGATGAATTATTTAATACCTCAAAAGTACAGTACGGATCTGAAGAGCAGGACTCCATTTGTCTTTAAGAATATCAAGACATATCCTTCCAAGCTTCACATCAAAAGACACATGAGCAAGGTAATTTATGGCTTATATCAATGTATAAATATGAAAGAGTTGATTAGGACAACAAACCTTGTCAATGTTCGGATGGTAGATTTTGGTGAGGAATCGAACCTGTTGGGATGCAAATTGATCAATGACTTGTAGGCATAGCAAAACTTTACAACATGTTAAATGCATTAAAAAAAACACGTACAACAATTAAGATCAAGGATACAGATGTTTACGTAGAAGAGTCCACAATCATTTGAAAAGTAAGCTTCATGCAAAGGCTAAGCTACACCAGGTACGTCTACGTCTAAAACCCTACCATGAAAGCACCTAGGAAAAGTTGCAAGATTTACCCTAACAGTCTTTCCAGATTTAATATCTTCATGCATCTACAAATAAAAGGTATTGCCTTTGCTATGACTCCAAGCTTCAGAAATACGGAATCCTAGCATTTTAAGGACTCAGTAACTGTGTCCACACCAGAACTAAGGTCATCACATCCTTTATCTTCAATTATCCAATGGACCACAAGTCTGAATACCAACTAAGCATAATAAATCCAAGAAACCCTCACACAGCACATACCCGTGTGAACCACTGTCCTAATTCGTGTTCTTTAAATATCTTAAATAATCAACAGACTTCCAGCAGCAAATCCAAATTTGACAAACAGTTCTTTTCACAACCCGGGTTTTCTTAGTCCTATCCTTCTCAGACACCAGGATTCTAAATTTTTTTTGGCTGAAAAATATACTCCAAAATGATAAATCTCATCACAATTCTGTTTAATGACTGAACCAAAGTTGCACCATAACTGCAACCTAGTTCCCAAGAGAAGTAACCAAGGATATTGCTAATGCATGTAAGGCAAATGAAATAGGGTTTGCAAAGCTAAAAAACAAGCATCTCTCTTATAAGCTCAATTGAAACCAAAGGTACAAATAAGTGAATAACTGTGGCCAAAAGCCATCTGACTAAAGTTTAACCATGAAAGTGAGATTCAAATTTGAGATCAGACAAGGCAGAGAATTAAAAGATGTTGAACCATGAAAAGCAGTTCAGCAACAAAATTAATAGCCCACAAGAACTCGAGCTACAATTTTCCTATCACTATAGCAGTTCAGCAACAAAAATAATGGTCCACAAGAACTCAAGCTACAATTTTCCTATCACTATCGCAACCAGCTAATTTCCTTCAACAGCTGATATCATGATGGAGACTCAAATCAATTTCCAGAAGAAAAATCTAAACAGAGTCCCGAATCAAAATAGTCAATAATACAAACAAATTGATCAGTTATATATTTGGGTTTAAATATCTAACCTTACAAAAAAGAACTATATATTTGGCTTTAAATGTTGATGACATTGAAAATAATAGAACTGGCAACACATTAGTAGTAGCACAGTAAAAATAATTACTGGAACCTTTATTGATTTAGGTCACTTTTGACTAACATGCCAAGCAGGTTGACTAAAGGGGAACTGCGCTTCTACTCCTCCACCAAAGAGCCCTTCTCACGAGAAGCAATAGATGTTGTAAAAGTGGGAGGTTAGAGACAATGAATAGAAGTCCCATCTTATTACTTACAGATAAAACTCTAAAGCCTAAGCTTCTACAAACAGAAAGATCTTGCCATTCTAAATAAGAACGACAGTCTCTCCCACTCCAAATAAGAATGAGAGCCTTTCCCACTGGTTGTGCCTTTTGGCTAGGTTGAGAGAGCAACGGAGAGAGTGACAGAGAGAAACTTCTTAACTTCTTCCAAGAGCTCAAATCAAATTCCTAGATGATGTTCTGCTAGTATTTGTGCATTGTCATGAACACATAGAAACAGACTTTAAACATCACAAAATTTTGATAATTATGATCATTAGTACTTTATTAATTCAAGCACTAACATGTATCTTGCCTCGTAGTTCCAGTAAAACCAATATCCAAGTACCCAAATGTACTATTTTCACAACCCCACACTGCATATAAATGGAAGCAGAATGAGGGGAAAACAGTCACCTAACCAGTACTCCTAGAAAAGCAACCTCAACATGTACAAAGTTGTGAAATATGATCCTGGATTGATAAGCTTGTCTCTTAGTTTTTCAATTGTCATGAGCTTCTTTGTCGATGCATCTCACATCAAACTTGAGCATCTATGAACAAATATCATGATCAAATAACAATACAAACTGCATAATTTTTACCTTCTTTTGCTTGTCAAGAAAAAAGTACAAACTGCATAAACACTTCACCTAACATGGTCACTTAGGCAGCAGTAAATAACAGCTATTAACAGGGTAAATAAAAGAAAGCAGCAAAGCTTTAACAGCTTAGAAGTTTCAAATCCAGAATGATACATCAGGAAGTTCAAAGGTCGCAACATATTGCTAGACACAAAGACATCAGACTACAACTCATATCAAAAAGGCATATTCAAATTGAGAGACAAACACTCCGCTAGGAGAGAGATAGCAATACAATCATAAGAAAAAAGAGCCAAATATAGCTAGCAAAAGGAGATCAAAACAAGGAAAAACACAACTGCAACAGCTGTGTCGATTACAAGACATTTTAATCCATAGCTTGATATTTGCTTCCAGAAAGTATCAGTCAAAAACAAATAATTTTTTATCCATCCCAAAGCTTTGAGATACCATTTCAAAGAACCAAAAATCCAGAATATCAACTGAACATTTGTCAAAACATCCATTGCCAAAGAAATTGTCAATCCTGAATGTGTGTACATACCTTAGGAGCAGCCATTGGGTACTCTTCCGGCAAAAATAGTTCCAGCTTGAAGACACCCCCTAGACAAAGAAAGTAAGCAGATTAGGTAAAAGGAGAAACCAAGGGGGAAAACTGTGTTGCAGTCAGAACATGAATTACTCAAAACACACCTCTAGCAGCATCATATAAATCAGTATCCAACAAACAGAAGGAAAACTACAAGAGCTAAAAGAGAAGAATGCTGCACATATGCATTATCGCAAAAACATTAGAAGGTGGTTGATAGCTGTCTTGCAGCTGAATGCTAGCTATTATCAACAGTTTCTACCAGATGTTAACACTCAACATTTTAAACTAAGAACAGCTTTCTGGTATGCTCCTGAGGATCCAAACAACACTAAAACATTCATAACAAACATGCATACAGTGATGCTCAATTATTGGGAGTTGCAAATGTTAGATTGCTAGTATATGTAACTACTTCAAATTTTCCAAATGCAGGACTAGATATCACCATCAGTAGTGTAATCAACTAATCAGGTTAACTTCATATTCTGCAGGATTAATTATCCAGGGTAAAATTCCGTCCATATAGTATGATGCTATTGAAAAGGTAGATAAGTGCCCGAGACTATAAGGATGAGAATACAACAAATTAGAGGGGAAGTCAATCAGTTTGGGCCAATTAATGCACAAGCGAAATGCTAATACGAAAAAATCTAGCAAAAAAGAACAAACTTTAGCCAATAGAAAACAGTAGCCAAGTGACCAGTTCAGCACAAAGGAATCAATTTGCACCACACAATATGAAGATCAGCAAAAACAAGTAAACACTGCAAGCATATTAACCTGCTTACTCAAATCTTATAATTGAGCTCATTCATTACCTTCATAAGGAGACTGTGTTGGGCCAAGAATCATGACATTAAAGTACCGCATATTGTCTTCTGATGGAGACGCACTTATCCCAGGCGCTGCACCAAAGTTAAATCAGCATTAGATCCTCCTAAACCTTTCCTTCCTACCAGCACAACTAACATACATCAACGCACAAACTTATCAGCATTAGATCCTCCTAAACCTTTCCTACCAGCACAACTAACATACATCAACGCACAAACTTACTGTTAACTTCAATATTAATTAAATAAAAACTCATACATACTGAACTCAACAACACAAATCATATCACAGAGCATTCAAAACTCAGAAACGCAGCCCAAAATTCCACACGGCTAAAGGAAAAGAACAATTTAGAACAAAAAATCGAGAAAATTTACCAGGTTCGCTGAGAAGACGTTGAGTTTCCTGAAAGAGCATGAAAAAATTATCAGCTAAAACCGAAGTTAAAACAACTATCAATAGATCATAAACCCTACCGAATGAAGTGATCAAAACCATCAATTGATTAAAAAAAACGAAGTTTATGTATGAAATCGATATGGATCGAGCGAAAAAGATGAAGATCAACATGAAGGAAGAATAAACCTTGATAATTCTTCGAGGAAGATTGCTGTTAGCCATTGAATTGAAAGCTTTTGGGGTTCTACGCTAATTTCTAGAGAGAGAAAGGGTGAAAGGGGAGCAAGTGGAGAATAGTTTTGTGAGAATTTGACAACTCTTTCTCACACTAAACACTAAAATATATATATGTGGTGAAAAGGGCTCGATTGAGAATCTTTAGGGGTGTCTTTTATAGTTTTTACTACTTGTGGGGGAGTGGTGCCAATATGAAGAGGTAAACCATGCATCTTATTTTTTTATTTTATTATAAGTAGTAGTAGTAATTTATTTTTTGTAGAATTTAGTATCTATTACCCTATTTTGGCGATCAACAGGAATTAGGAGATTTTCTCAATTTTTTGTGGTCGTTAGCTCATCAAATTTTTAGGTGCCAGAACTTCAGATGCGTTTCTCCTTGAAAACTTCACGGACCATCTGTAACGAGTGCGGTAAGAGTTCTAGTAGGTCTAGTGTGCATTTTGATGAGCGACAGAAAAAGAATTTGGCGATTTTTTTTAGTTTTCTGTTGGAGTTAGCCAATGAGTTTTTCAGGTGTCAGGGCCCGAGGCGTGATTCTCCTTGAAAATTACTCAGAACCGTCTGTAACGAATGCGCTAAGAGTTCTTGGATGCCCGACGTGCATTTTATTGTGTTTAGGAGCACTTTTCTGGTGAAGGAACAGGAATTAGGTGATTTCTCAATTTTTTGTGAGTAATGCCTATGAATTTTTCATGTGTCAGGGCTCCGAGTGCGTTTTTCCTAAAAACTCTATGGAATTATCCATAACAAGTGCGCTAAGAGTTCTAGTAGGCCCGATATGCATTTTGGTGCATTTAGAAGCACTTTATGGGAGACGGAATAGGAATTTAACTATTTTCTCAGTTTGCATGTGTATTAGCCCACAAATTTTCAAGTGTCGGGGCTCTGGCCGCGTTTATTCCTGAAAACTTCACAAAATTGTCCGTAATAAGTGCGCTAAGTGTTCTAGTAGGCCCGATGTGCGTTTTAGTGCATTTAGGAGCACTTTTATGGGTGATGGAAAATGAATTAGGTGATTTTCTCACTTTTTCGTGGGTGTTAGCCTACAGATTTTTCAGGTGCAAGGGCTCCCGAGCGCATTTTCCCTGAAAACCTTATGGAACCATTCATAACGAGTGCACTAAGAGTTTTAGTAGGCCCGACGTGCGTTTTAGTGCATTTAGAGCATTTTATTGGCGACGGGACATGAATTAGGCGATTTTCTAACTTTTTTATGGATGTTAGCCTATATATTTTTCAGGTGTCGGGGTCTATGGGCGCGTTTTTCCTTGAAAACTTTACGGAACCGTCTATAATGAGTGCTCTAAGAGTTACAATAGGCCTAACATATGCATTTTAGTGTGTTTGGGAGCATTTTATGGGCAATGGAATAAGAATTAGGCGATTTTAAAAGTTTTTTGTGGGTGTTGATCCATAAATTTTTCATGTGCCGGGGCTTCGGGCACGTCTCTCCTTGAAAACTTCACGGAATCGTTTGAAACGAGTGCGTAAGAGTTCCAGTAGGCCCGACATGTGTTTTAGTGCGTTTAGGAGCACTTCATAGGTGACGGAACATGAATTAAGTGATTTTCTTAGCGTTTTTTGGTTTTAGCCTACAATTTATTCAGTGTCGGGTCTCCAAGCACATTTTTCCTTCAAAAATCATGAAACCATTTGTAACGAGTGCACTAAGAGATTCGGTAGGTTCGGTGTGCGTTTAGGAGCAATTTATAGGTGACAGAACATGAATTAGACGATTTTCTCATTTTTTCATGGACGTTACGGGGCCTCCGGGTGTGTTTCTCCCTCAAAACTTCACGGAACTCTTAGCACACTTGTTAGAGATGGTTCCGTGATGTTTTAAGGAAAAACAAAAACGAATATCAAATGAATATACAATGAAAAAAATGTTGTTAGGAAGGATTACCTGAATCAAGAATACGAAAATCGAAAGTATATGCAAAAGAAGATACAAGATTATGACTAAACACAAAAATGTCTAAGAAACTATTATTGATCTTCTCATTCAACCATCATGGATTTTGTTATGTTTTTGTTTTTCCATGTTGAGTTACACATTCAGGAGAAATCAATATAAGGGTTTATTCTTCTTCCTTTTATAAATTGCGAAATGAATAAATTTATGAAATCAAAGTGCAAAACCTATATATTACTCTCTCTTAATTTTTTTCTTTGTCATTTTCAAGAATGAAGAGATCAAGAAGCTCCATCTGCTCAATAAGTTCTTTGCAACCTTGGACAGGTTTGTCTTTTTGGAAGAAAAGTGGATTAGCAAAACGGACAGCATTGTGCATTCCAACGTTTTTGCTGCAAACAATTCTGCTGTTAACCATATCACCAACAATTTCACTGCAATCACTTCTTGGGCTATCTACCAAAGTAACATCACAAATGTCACTTTCATGATCACCTTCAACTGTCAATTTGTATTTGCCAGCACTGTCTGTTTTGCCTTCTGTTTTGAAGGTCTCGCTGTGTGTCTCCATATTCTTGCATGTCAACCTCACAGTCGCACCTATATATACACATCACCGATAAAAATAAATATTCAATACTGAAAAGATAAAATTTTGGTATCTTATTTGGTTGCTAAATTTGGAATAACTTATCCCAAGATAACTAAACGACCCCTATGGTAAGAGAGGGAAGAAGACAATTGAACAATGCACTACAATACCATTTTAGATCTATCATACGCTATCTTATCTTATATTTCTACAAAACTATACTGTTGCATCGAGACTCTCCTATTCATTTGAGAAAACACATACTATCATAGTTAACTAACGGTTAATTGTGGTCAGTTCATTCATCAGTAAGGCCAAAATTAGAAGTTATCGCATCATTATGTGATTGACCTAAGAAATGACAATTTATGACCTAAACTTTCATTATCCACATAATTCAAGAAAGGATGATCGATCATTTGTCAATCTATAACAACAACATGCAGACCTTATCAATATCTCATAGAGATAAAGAGAATATTTTCGAATAACCCTCGTCTCAAAAATCAAGCTCATCTATAATATCAAATTTTTACAACTATAATACCTTCAATGTTTTCACTAAGGGAGGTGACGAATCCGAGACGGCATGTGTCACAAAAGACTTTGCCTTCGACATCGAAGATTGTAGAGTCGGCGACGGCGAAATTGGCAACGGCCAAAACGCAAAGGGCAGAGAGGAGAACATTAATAGCTTTTGCCATTTCTTATATTTCAATGTTTTTTTTTTATTTTTGCTTTTGTGTTTTGTGTGTATGTTTATGTCTTCTTTCTTAATTTATTCTCCTTCTCTGATGTGTGACTGCATTTTATAATACAATGAAAAATACCATATTTATAACAAAATGATTTGTAGGGAAATATGGTTGAGCGTTATTTTTGGTTTTCTTGTTGGTATATTGGATGTTCCTATTTTTTCTATGACATTAAAGAAGCTAATGACCCGTTCTTTATGTTTACACTTAGTTTTGAATGGCCAAGGAAAAAGTGGTACTTTCATTTATAGATATGTTTACGTGCGAGAGATGGCCACGCTTATAAATTTCTTAATACGAATATATCATATGAGCAAAAGTTATTATGTTTACGTGAACTTACACACATATACAACAATAACAATATAATTAGTGGAATTTCACGAGTGAGGTCTAGGGAGAGTAAAATGTATGCAAACCTTACCACTATCTCACAGAGATAGAGAGACTGTTTCCAGAACACATACATACACATAAATTTCTTAATATGAATATATGATATGAACAAACATTATTACGTTCTCCTGAACCCTCTAGATCTCTCTCTCACACACATATATTTTATAATTATTTGTAGCTTTTAAATAATATGATCCATATTTTAACAACAACAATAAACATATCAAGTGAAATTCTACAAGTGTGCGATGAAAAGGTAGAGTATATATATGTAAATCTTACTTTTATCATATGAAGATAGAGAGATTATTTTTAGAGGATTCTTGTCTCGAGTATTAACAAAACAAAGTTGGTATGAAAAGGAGAAACAATGTTGAAGATCTAGAAAACATAACAACTAATAAAGAAACAATAACAACACAAAAGAAGTGCGATAAATGAAACCCAATAAACAACAGATAATGATAGAGATCAAAAGCAAGACACTAAAGAATAAGACTAATACTATGATAAACACTATCAATTCTAAGCCCATCGAAAAGCAAGACAAATTCGTGGCATCCACGTGATTCTCCCATCTGAAGTCATATTCATGATACACTTAAGTTATACCATGATTTGTTTATCACCTCCCCCATTACTATCAACCAAACAAAATTATATTGGGTGAAACTTATCATGTGGCATTTTTGAAAAATTAAGAAATTAATTTTAGATTCATTTTGTTAACAAAAATGATTATATGCTTCATTTATTAGACGATAATACCCCTCTATTTCAAAATGAATGAATTATTGTGAGATTTTTGAATTTTTAAAAATAATTGAATAGTTTACTTTTTAAGAAAAAATTAACTTTTTTTTTTAATTTTATCCTTCATTGAATTTTTAAAATTAAAATAAATGATGCATTAAATGAATGTTCTCTGAAAATGGAAAAGTTGAGTGGTATATTTATCCTTTTGCTTTTTTAAAAAAAAAAATCTATCCCACTAACAAAAGTCCACACGACGTAGTTTATGTAAGTGGGACAAAGTTTTTACGCAAACCAAAAAATCCGACAGGTGGGGCCATCCACTCTGCTAGCCGTTTTCTTCAAAATTCCCCCAATTTCTCAATTCTCAACCTTCTTGTCTCCTTCTCTAAGTTCATCAATGGCTTCAAAGTTCAATCCTCCCCAATTTCTCCCACCTCTAAGAACCCAGCTTTACTTTCCCCATAACCCAAAACTCTCCACTCCTCCTCCTACAACTCTGATTCCAGATCCAAAACTTGTTGTTAATGGTGGGCCCATACTCTCTGGCCATGTCACTGTTAATGGGTCCAAGAACTCAGCTTTACCTATTCTTGCAGCGACCCTTTGCTGTTCTGGATCTTCAATGCTTAAAAATGTACCCTGTTTGTTGGATACCAGAACAATGGCTTCAATCTTGGAGTCTTTGGGTGCTCGAGTTATGAGCTCTGGTAGAGATATTGTGGTTAACACTGATGAAATCGTGTCTGTAGAGCCTGATTTGAGTTGTATTGGAAAAATTAGAGGTGGGTTTTTCGTAATAGGTCCATTACTGGCTAGATTTGGTGAAGCTATTGTCGGGTTACCCGGTGGGTGTGATATTGGGGCCCGACCCATTGATCTGTACATTCATGGTCTCCATGCTCTTGGTGCTACTGTTGAGTTGAGGTTAGTGAACTTCATTCGAGTGTAGCCGCCACAGTGAGATAGTATGTAAGATTGGTAATGGACAGGCAGTGACAGAGTTAAAATTTTAATAAGCAAACATACAAACTAGTCGAAAGTGTTCTACATTTACTATATACATAAAATTAGTCGAAAGTGTTCTCCCTCGTAATAAGGTAGCTCCGCCCCTGATCGCGGGCATCAAAAGAGGTAGAGGTAGAGGCACATGAAGTTTAGTGCAGAATACATTGAGCCACTTCCTTTAAAAACCACGAAGTCTCTCATATGGATGCTGGGACAGGGCATATTACTATGAACCACTGTGTATTTAAAAATTCGAGAGAGTGAAAGCGCTATTATTAAAAAAAAAAATGAATCTAAGATATAAAGTTGATCTATTTGACATTTTGATTCTTAGCACTAAAAATCATTAAATTTTTTAATTTATAGATTCAAAATTAATTTTTATCTATTCATATTGTAATTTTTATACAAAAGTACTATCAATAATCATTTAGAGAAGTGTACCCGATTATCATCTCATCATACTTTGAGTATGAATTCATACTTCTATATTTTAATAGTTTTAAGAAAATATAATATTACTATATATGATCTTGGAAGAGGAGCATGGATTTCCATAAACCTGTTGACCTTCCTCTTCATGCGCCCCTAATCAAGCAGTCTCGAGAACTCTGCCATTGCCTCTTATGATGCAGACTGGACAACATGTCTTCTCACAAGGAGATTAGTTACTGGCTTCTTCATCTAACTAGGTGACTTCATTGATCTCTTGGAAGAGCAAAATATAGAAGCCTAGAACGATATGCTATACTTGGATTGATGAGAGAGATTGAAGCAGACATCTTTTAGCCAGTGATAATCTACTATGACAGTAAAACATCTATTTAAATTAGTGACACAGTCAGAATTTTCACTCGTTAATTCTAAGTTAGGTAGTTAAACCTGCTAATAAGCTCTCTTTTATATATATATATATATATATATCCCAATGAAGGTTCACTAGGTAGCTGGTTAGTACATATACTTCCCGACCCTGTGCATAACAAAAATTTTATTGCACTGAATTTACCTTTTTAATTTTTTTTTTTTATCAATTATACGAATTAATATAATGTTTGGTAGGATTTTTGGACCCATGGATAATTAATCCATGTATTAGTTAATACCATGTGCATGGTATTAACTAATACCTCCCATATGGTGGTATTAACTAATACCATGAATTTAATACCATGGATTAAATACATAA
>JBCEWC010013088.1:0-15341 GCA_038996855.1 Solanum aculeatissimum
TTATAGTCATTATTCTCAATCATAAATCACAAGTATTCTCTTTTACCACATGTCATATTCATAATATAATATAAATCCACACTTCCACATCAATCACGAGTCAAATAAGAACCCCCACATGGGTATCACATCAATAATTCTCAACACAAATACATGATACAATCTCATCCTATAGATTATAGCATACGGATATTCAATTACTCTATTTTAGTCCCAAGAAAGGATTAGCTAAATCTACCTTAAGGTTGAACTACACACAAACATACCAATCAGATGATTGACTCATGAAAATCAACTATGAATCTTCAACCCACTATCAATAATATAATCTACACATCATAAGGAGTCCATTGATACCCATATTACCATAATTAAGGGTCGGGTGTAAAATCATCCAAAAATTGGTTAAATTTTGAAAATGTTGAATCAAAAATTTGAGTTTGGAATTAGGTTTTATATGAAAAAATAGGACTCATGAATGAAGAATCTATTAAATTTGAGTGAAAAATGAGGTAGAAATCACCATTTTTCCTAAAGTTTGCATTCTTAAAAAAACACAAAATTAGGAGTTTAAAAGTCAAGAATTTCGGGTTAAAATTACAGAATAAGTAATGAAAACCCAAACTTTTAGGTTAAAAATGCTTACCCGAACGTTTTTCTCCCAAGATTTCCTTCAAAAATCACCTACCAAGTTTTAAAAACCCAAAAATGGTGAAAAAGAAATCTTTCCTAACTAAACATTGTTCCGGGTTTGATTTTCTCATTGCAATCATGACTCACGTACCTCCGCGATCGCAGAGCACACAAAGGGGACATATCTTGATCGCAAAAGAGGGTCTACGAATGCGAAGTCCAGAAAAGGGAGGGCATCACGATTGCAAGACCACCCATCGTGATTGCAAAGCACATTACAGGACCAACTCTTCGCGAATGCAAGACCCTAACCCGCGATCCCAAAGGGTCACACACCTACACCAACTACAACAAAACACTTCAAACTCAATTCTCCAATCAGACTCTCGAGATTCGTTTGAAACCACATATATAAAAATCATATATGTTAAGTTACTAAATTTGACGTTCTGGACTCAGTGGAACCATTAAAAATTAAATATGCGGTCTTCTTACTCAAAAGCCGATAATGCACAACTAAACTAGTTTAGGATGCAAAAAGATCAAAATTCCTTCGGAATCTCTGAAAAATATAAAGATACCTCTCTTAGGCCTAAAATCACTTTTTAAATCTAACGGAATTATCAAAAATCCAATTTGAGCACCCCGAACTCAAAATATTGACCAAAGTCAAATCTAGCTCATTCTAAATAAAAAAATTTCAACTTAAGACCTCAATTTCACACACGAGATCCAAATTTGATTCTGATACTTCTTCTAGACCAATTTCCATATTTCAGAATTGATAAAATTCTATTTCGAGACCCAAAACTTCAAAAGACATCAAAACTCACTTTAGAATAGCTTAAGCCTTAAAATTCAAAAACTCGCAAAGTTCTCAAATTTTTTACTATTATCCAAAATCGACCATACAAGCTGATTAAATAACACCAGAGAAATCTAATGGGAGGGATAAAATAGTAATTTTTATTCAAAAAATTCAAATACCACTAAGGTCATTACATGCAATGACAAAGAAGTTGATATAACTATAATTGATCATGTTCATCTTATGTAACAATTGATATAAAAGGACAAGAGGTTCAAATAATGTTATATTGATTATGTGATAGTGTATCCTCGGATTAATTTTTTGTGGTTGTCTGTTATATTTCATATAATTTGGTATGAGGTTGTGTATGACCAAATAGTGAATGATTTGAGGGTTGTTAAGCAATAAATTAATGACTTTGCATCAAATTATAGCTAGTACTATGGTTATCTGTACTAATGGGGGCTTGAAAACGAAATTCTAAGTTTGTCTCTCTGTATAGGCTACACAGGCAGAAGGAACCTTGCTATAGCAGGGCTACCATGGTGAGAGATAGCAGGTTAGGTCACGCCATGATAGGCCAAACGGGTAGCAAGAGGTTGGAACCTTAACTACTATTAATGTGGCCATCTTGCAAGTGAGTTTACTAAATACTTTAGGTCAGATATTGACAATGATGGTTAAACTAAATTGGTAGAGTGATTAAGCCGAGTTAGCGATTATGTGGTTTTGGAATTCTATTCATAAGGATTAGAACAGTTAGGCCCTGATTTCATATTAGAGTTGGCAGCAAACTATTAAACAGGCTAAGATCATAAAAAAAGTAATCAAATGTGGGTAAAAGATTTGATTGGTGTACCTTCTTGTTGTAGCCCTCTTTTGAATATTTGCTTTGTATTATATGGTGGGCTTTGAGTTGACCGATGATGTCTAGTATTATGTGTTATTTATACTGATACTACTCTTGCTATACCTTTTTTGGTATAGTCTGGTTGCAGGATCAGTGACGTTTCTTAGGTGAAAATGAAGATGATCTCCAATAGCCTCTATCCTTCCTTCCTTATGGTGGAAGTTGAGTCTTTATTTTTAAGTGTACTCTATATCCTTATAAGATCTTATACAATTTTAGATTAGAATTTTTTAGAATGTTGGGGGTCTTTTCAAAGACTTAATTTCGTCTCTTTAACTCTATAATTGATACTCAAAGATCATTTTTAGAAATACGTCCTATTTGTCTTATTTTCTGCATAATTTAATTGATTGAGAATTAATAATTCTACTATTTAGGTGCTAGAATAGGTGCTCACATGGCTCGATAGGGTTGGGCCATGACACTTATGGGCCATTTGGTAGTTGGTTAAGGCTCAACTTAATACATGAATAACTTTAGTTCATATATTAACTTTACACATTAAATTGGATAAAAAAATGCTCTCCAGTGAACAGGAAACCAGCTCCCCAACATCAACCTCACTAGAAGGAGAATCCTTGGACCCTCCTGATCCATCGGAAAGTCGCGACATAAAAGATGAGCCGCAAAACATCAAGACAAGCAAGGCAAATACATCAAGCACCCTATCTGTCAAGGACATCCTTACTACACCATGTGCCAAGGCTACTAGATTTTCAGATACGGAAAGAATGAACACAGACGACGAGATGCAAATGGATGTTCTAGATCAAAATATAAGTAAGGAAGAGGATAGGAAAGACGAGATCCAGTTAACTGAAGAAGATAGAAAAAAGAATATACAGACCATGGGCGTACTCCATCATCATCAAGATCCTCGGAAGGAAGATCAATCATCTATATTTGAAATTTTTTTTAGTCATGATATGGAAAACTACATAAGACATTGTACTAATCGACTTCGGCCATGACTACTTCATTGTAAAGTTCTACAAAGAAGAAAATCAACAAATAGCATTATAAAAAAGGCTCGTGGTTCATCAATGGCTTCTTTCTATTAGTCAAGAGGTGGCATCCTAATTTTATAGCCTTCGAAGCTAAAGAAACGAAATCAGCCCTCTGGATTAGACTGCCAGAACTCCCTGTGGAGTTCTATGATCATACAATCCTTGCACTAATTGGCCACAGACTAGGGAAACTTGTAAAAACTGATGTGTGCACATCAGAAACACTACGCGGTTGTTATGCGAGAATTTACGTAGAAATGGCAATTGGAATCCCAGTAAAAAAACACATCTACATCGGACATCACAAGCAAGATCTAGCCTATGAAGGCCAAGACATTTTATGCTCCGTCTGTGGAGTCCTGGGCCATATCAGTTTCATCTGTCCAGAAGGAAAAATAATAATAATTGGAACACCAGAAATCACCACGATAATCAAGGATGCACAGAACCATAGCCAAAAAGAGACCTACCATGTTCAAGCACCAGAGGAGGAGGAAGACTGGCAGATCATTTTTTTTGACAAAAAATGACAACAAAACAAAGGAGACAAATGCGACAATATAACCAACAACAAGGCAGATTCCTCAGCGGGGAAAGGTATTCATATCAAACTCTTTCACACGTCCACAGGCAAGTTCCTCGAGTCCAAAATCTACCATTACAAAGCTCTGTCAAAATAGGGTAATAATGAAGGCCTACTACAGAGCACCAAAGCAGAGATCGAACAGTCAAACACCATTAGTCAGGTCAACAGATCGCTACCACAAATTCTACAAACATTAAACGATGGTGTCACTTTAGTCAATGTCATAACCACCTCTGAGGAGCCAAAATGAACCAATCAAAAAAAACCAAAGCAAATAATAATAAATTAATATCAATAAAGGATGGGAGATGAGGGATTATTCAATTCACAGGGGAAAGGGGGACTATTGTTTTTGGTACCCTAGAACGACCCCTACAAACACATTTCCCTAAAATAGATCATTACCACTCAATCCCTCGACTAACGTATCAATAGCATCTAATACCCCCCTAATCCCCATTAATGCTTTACTGGACCCTCCTAATACCTCTCATCCAAACATGTTGGAAATAAACTCCTTGAACACATCACTACCTAACAATACTTTAAATAGCAAAATAGATAGTACTAAGCTAGATACGGACAACGAAAACCTTTCCAAACATAACAAAGCTAATATTCCTAGTACAACTTTTAAAACAAATCGACTAATACCTTCAGCATCTCAACCTCCACTCCAAAATGCCAAGAATTCCACTATCTTCCCAAAGGAGACGAGCAGCTCACAGACGCTTACCTCTCCCTTTTAATACCAGTAACTCTCCTCCGCAAGTCCTAGCATACATCTTCCAACAACCTCTAGAGGCACCACTACAGATGTCACCAGTGATATCACACCTTTTATGTGACCTTAGCTTCAGAACCAAACCCGAACTCTCACTCATGGTTAGAAATGAACCTACAGGGACAACCATTATCCTTCAGTGTAGAGGTGGGGGGAAGGAATGTGGTGATACTTGTCCAAAATCTCACCTTCTTAGCTCAAGTAGTATCGGAAGGGATGAGGCTAGCAGTCCAAAACTACAACAACCATCTCTGGTTATCCATAGTACTTCACCTACCTCTAAACTTTCACTTTCCTCAGCTTCCTTTTTATCACCACCCCACTTGGGAAAGCCCACTCTTCAACCCACTATCTACCCTCTTGAGTCTAGACCCATTGTCCTCTCCCCCCCCCCCTCCCCCATTCATTTACCCCCATCATATTTCAGAGGAGATGATGACCCCATGGAGCAATATCGGGACCCCATTCCTCTTTCAGACGATTGTGAACAGCGAGGCGAGAAAGAGTCCTCCCCAGCTAGTCCCAAATATCAACTCGACAACATCTCAGGCAGCACCTTAGGTAATCTTCAGTCACCATATCACCCCTCCCCATCATCTAGTAACCCCTCGGAGGAAAGAAACAAATCAGCGAGAAATAGAAGAAGCTTTAGAAATAATGAGGGAGACCCGAACGGAAATAGTCATGCTAAAGGACATAAAAATAGTCATATTAAAAGAGAGATTAAAAAAAACTCATACTTATTTGTCCTCTAAATCTATCCAAAAGCTCATTGGATATAAGAGCGTCGAGCAATCAAAATATAGAGAACTATGTAGTGATATTGAACCCATCTCTAGTAAGGGACAACCTGGAGAGGGAAAGGAACACTTCACAAACCCAAACACTAACTCGATCCAAGAATATAATAGTATGGAATTGTAGAGGGTGTAACAGGGCAGATTTTAGAAGAAACTTTAGAGCATTGGTTGACTGGCATAAACTCCCATTAGTAGCCCTAGTCGAAACCAAAATGAACGATCACCAACCTCTATTAGATACCTTCCCTTTCAACAATATGATACAGGTCCCCGCCATTGGGAGCTCAAGTGGGTTGGCCTTACTTTAGGATGACGAAGTCCTAGAGTTAGATGATATCTCCACCATAGACCAAGAAATCCATGAAATGATAAAGGTACACATTTCTGGCATTTCCTGGCTATTTAGTACTATTTATGCTGGAAACCATATGAACTCACATAAAGTTCTGTGGCAAAACCTAAAAACTATTAAAAATTTAATAGAAAATGGCTCCTGGGAGGCGACTTTAATGAAATCCTTAAAATAGGAGGAAAAAAGGGAGGTCTCCTCTTAAAAAACAACCAAGCAGCAGAATTTTGGAACACAATTAATTTTTGTGAGCTAATTGACTTAGGATTTAAAGGAAGTAAATACACGTGGATAAATAAGCGTTTTAAAAATAAATTAAAATTAATTTATGAAAGGCCAGATAGATTTCTCGCTAATGCCAACTGGCTTCATGATTTTCCAAATGCTATAGTACAACATCTACCTCGTACACACTCTGACCACTGCTCGTTATTACTATCACTCTTTCCTAACATTCTCCGTACAAGAGACAAGATTTTTAGGTTCGAAACAATGTGGACCACTTACCTCAATCTCGAGAAAATCATTAAAAACACTTGGGAAGATAACAACAACATCCTAGAAGCAATCTTAACTTTCCAAATCAAAGTAACCAATTGGAATTATACAAATTTTGGGAATATATTCTATAAGTTAAGAAAAATTAGAAATAGACTTGAAGGAATCCAAAAGTCACCTCACTACGGCCATAGTACTTTTCTAATAAACTTAGAAGAAAGCCTTATTAAGGAATACAACTATCTCCTTCGAATCGAAGAATAGTTTTGGAAACTAAAATCTAGGGTATTCTGGCTAAACGAAGGAGACGCAAATACAAGATTCCTTCACACCACAACCCTCAATAGAAGGAGACATAACAGGATTATCGGAATCCAACAGGAGGATGACTCCAGGACGTACAACCCATCCGGCATTCTAAAATTACCCTAGATTATTTCAAAATTTTATTTACTACAAGTAAGAGTTACTCGAAAAAACAAACCCAGAAGAAACTCATAACCATACTCTAGAATAGAGGACATCCCATCTGATGAGAAAATCTTAGAAACCATTCGCTCCTTTGAACCGCTTAAAGCACCTGGCCTGGACGGCTTGCATCCGTTATTCTACCAAAAATATTGGAAATAGTAGGAAGCTCCACTATTGAATTATGCAAAGACGCATTCAAAAACGAAAGAATTCCAGAAGAAATCAACAAAACACATCTTTGTCTAATCCCAAAATGAGTAAATGCTAATATCCTAAAAGACTACCGTCCAATAGGGCTTTGTAACACCAACTACAAAATCATAACAAAAATAATTGCTCACCGTCTTAGACCTCGCATGGACAAGATAATCGGACCATGTCAAGCAAGTTTCATTAAAAATAGACAAGCATCCAACAATGCTATAATTGTCCAAGAGATAATCTTGCACATCCAGAAAATGAAAGGCTCTCATGCCAGTATGATCTTAAAACTCGACTTAGAGAAAGCCTTCAACAAAATAGAGTGGTCCTTCATTTGAAATACCCTTGAATTTTTCAAATTACCAAAAAAACTTATCAACCTTATTATGTCTTGCATCACAACAAGTCGTACAAGTATTTTGGTCAACGGAACCAGGACAAAATATTTCGAACCCTCGAGAGGAATATGACAGGGCGTTCCCTTGTCGCCCTACATATTCATCATGTGTATGGAGATGCTATCAAATAGAATCCATAAAGAAGTGGTCCACAAAAATTGGACCCCCATACGGGTTTCAAGGAAAGGACCAAAATTTACGCACCTATTCTTCGCAGACGATCTGACATTAATGAGCCTAGCAACAAAGGAAAATAGTGATTGCATGCGAAACGTGATGCTAAAATACTGTGAGGAATCAGGAAAAATAATAAACACCTCAAAATCCAAAATAATCTTCTCAAAAAACTTTCCTAAAGACCTTAAAGAACTCATCTCCAAGGATCAGGAAATTAAATATGGCAATCACTTCGGAAAATATATAGGCTTCCCCATATCAAACGAGCGAACACATACAATCAAATATCAATTTATCTTGGATAATATGAGGAAAAAACTAGCATGATGGAAGACTAAGTTCCTTAATATCGTTGATCGTACAAACTTAGCAAAAACGAGCCTAAATAATATTCCAACCTCTATCATGCAAACCTCAAAACTCCCAGTAACCATTACTAATAAATTAGAACAAATCCAACAAAATTTCATTTGGGGAACCACAAAGGAAAAAAAACTACATCTTATCAAATGGGGCATTGTCGCCCAAAGCAACACTAAGGGAGGGTTTGGCCTTCAACAGGCTAATATAAAAAATATTGCTCTACTAACTAAACTTTTCTGGCGAGCACATACAAACGCAACATCCTTATGGGCATCCCTACTACTTCAAAAATATACTACTAATGGTAAACTTGAATCCCACTCTGGAGCTCTAAATCACCACAGCAAAATTTGAAAAGACTTAATAATGGGATGGGATACTTGTAAAAAAGGAATTGAATGGACCTAGGAGACGGGAAATTCTCCTCCTTTTGGTTCAACAGGTGGCTACCTAGTGGAAAAACATTAAGGAAACAGATACAGGAGCCGCCAAAAAGGGAAGAATACACACTAAAAGTAGGGGAGGTAATACCAACAAATTATAGTCAACGTCAAGCTATTTTCTTTGAACTACCCCTAAGTATTACAAACCAAATGCAAAGTACATATATGGCGCCAGCCAAAGAAGACACAATAACCTAGAAATCAAGTGCTAAAGGCACCCTTACAACATTATCAGTCTACAAACTACTGACGAACAATGAGAACACAGCTCAAACATTAAATTTTGAATGGATTTGGGCCCTCAAATGCCCTAACAAAATTAAATACTTCATCTGGCAATGTCAACATGGTAAACTACCAACGAGGAAATTGCTACATAGAATAGGGTTAATCCCAAACAATTTATGTCACCTCTACAATAAAACAGAATCCATAAAACACATTTTTATAAATTGTATAAATGCTCAAAAACTCTGGAAAACTCTAAATAGTATCCACTCTATAGATCAAATCAGCTTAGACCGCCAAGGGAGCTGGCTAAGATGCATCCAATCACTCAACATAAATCTTCCAGTTAACACTATCTCCCGGAAAGAAGCCTTCTCATTCTTTCTGTGGGGTATCTGGTTGAAAAGAAATGAAAACACCCACAACAGTCAGCACAAAGCCATTAATATTAAAAAATTCTCTCTCTCGCAATAGAATTCCACTCGTTAAACAAAGATCAACAACAGAAACCTAAATTAACTTTGATTCGCCTCAAATGGCTACCACCAACCAAAGGATTCAAATTAAACTGCGATGGAGCATATAAAAAAGACATAGAGAAAGGCGGCACAGGTGGATTTTTTTAAATGAAGACGGTGACTGGATAATCGATTACATAGGCAATCATCAGAAAGACAACCATATTAAAGTCCAGCTTCTGGCACTAATCCAAGGATTACGCATAGTTTTTAACAAGAAACTTCTCCCCCTAGAAATCAACACTGATTGTAAATAAATCATCAACATTCATGATCACCCATCATATACTAACATTATTTTTGACTGAAGGGAGCTTCTCCGACTGATGGGGAACCCCCCCGCCCCTTGCAACATAGCTATAGAGAGTCAAATTGAGTGGCAGATATGCTGACAAAAGAGGGAGCCAAACTTATGGAAGATAATGTATTTTTTTGTATGGAAGTTCCACCTGTGTTTGTTTTCAGTCTCCTGGAAGCAGACAAAGAAAGAACTTTTTTTGTCAAGCCATTAAGGCTATCTAGTATTTGTAATAGCTCAAACTCTCCACTCCCCTCGAATAGGCAAATACTGTCACTCCCTTGTAATGAAGCATATTATTAATTAATATATTATATCTTGTTTTACCAAAAAAAAAAAACTTTACACATTGTTTGGTTTGTAAATAGAATAAAAGTTATTCATGTACTAATTTTATACAATATTTAGTTGATAGGTTTCAAATGATGTATAAAAGTTATTAATTTATTGATTTTATGTGGTGTTTAGTTGTGTTATAGTAATTCTACATAACTTATGGGGAATTTATGTATAATTTTATGTAGGGTAGAAGGTGGAATAAGTTATGTGAGTGTTAGTTATACATGGATTAAAATAATAAAATTACATATTTACCCCTATTAATTTACTTTCAAAATCTTTTTTTAGTTGATTTAAATATGCGTCTAACGGGAAAATATTTACATTAGATGTAGATCGAAATTGAACAATGTTAACTGAGAGTTCTTATGGAATCAGCGGTCTGAATACAAATGTTAACTTTCTTATTTTTCAAATCATTTCTTACTATGTGTTTTTAAAAAAACATTATACTATTTATTTAGTTTTTTTCTTTTATTGTAAAGAGTTGGAAGTCTTTCTACCTTCAACTAATCAAATCACTAATTAATTCAAATTATATAATATATATATGTGTTTACTTATTTATTTGTTAATAATGTATATTAATTTACAATAAATTAAATATTCTACAAGCAATAATTTATGTATTGTAATTTCTACATGTCTAATACTTGCATAACTCTAACATTTTTTATTGATCCCTTTTTTAGCAAAAAATAATTTTTAACCAAAATACAAATTTGAAGTTAAAAAAAGATGAAGTTAACCAAAATTATCTGAAGTTTGGTTCGTGAAGTTAAACCAAAATTACTTTTTGGTATCTAAAGTTAAACCAAATTTTTTTTTAAACTAAAATAAAATATCATTCGAATTTAGGACATTGATCCCTTTTTTTATCAAGAAATATTTTTTAACTGAAGTGGAATATTTAACATTTTTTATTTAAAAAATAAATAACTTTTGAGGAAAAATAAACAAATGAAGATATAAGGTATATTTATTGAGAATGAGTTATTTAATTTTGCACTTTCCATGTGTTCCTCTGTTAAAATTAAGGGTAAATTTGTTCTAAAGTCTAATGAGAGATATATTTCAATCGAAAGTACAACGAAAGGGGTATATTTAAATTGAAAGTATAACAGTAGATATATTTAAACTACTTCTAATAGTGCAAGGACATATTTGATTTTTTTTCTGTTATTGTAATTGATATAATAAATATTAGCTCACTAAACATTTGACAATTAAGAAATAAAAATTAGCTTACTATTTTTTATTTTTTATTTTGAATTCTACATAATTAAACCCTGTATAACTAAACCCTACATAGTTAATTTCCACATAACTTTAACCAGTAACCAAATGTCCCTTAGTATTGGAAATAGATCCAATGACCAAGTTAAGGGATTAAATATATATGCAGAGATAAATATATATGACACTTCAAAATAGTTAGTATAGCTTAATTAAATATAGGCTCGTTTGGATAGGTAAAACAAAATCAAATTGATATGAGGTTAATGTTTTTGTTCGGACATGCAATTTGAATTTTTTAAGTTGTATTTTTTTCATAAATATGAAATTTCATAGTTTGTGAAAAACTATCAAATTTCTCTAATTCTTACATAGTCTTGCCAATAGTTTATAAAGAAGATATAGGAATGTTATAATTAGACGCTACATTGTTAAATCACACATCTCCATGTTCATTTTATAAAAAAATATTTATCATTACAAACTTTCAAATACGCATAATTTTGTTAAGATCTACTCGTCAACAATCGTAGTAACCAATCATTCTTTAATATGATCAAACAATTCCTTTACGCCGAGTATGAGTCTTTTGTTACAAAATTTTAAATGATGGATCTTTTTTTGCTTAGTATAAACTTATGAGTCAAGTTTACATTTTAAAAAGTTAAAATCATGATTTAAATTTTAATTGATTTTTAAAAAATAATTTTTATTATGTTTGTAATCATATAAAATTTAAAATATTTTATAAAATAATTCAAATCATATTAAATTTAAAATATATTAGTTCAAATAAATATTGTGAATTAATATAATTAGGTTAATTATTTAAATCCGATAAAATATGGGTTTAGTTAAAATCCTAAATTTATTTATTTGAGTTACAAAAGATGACTCACTTTATTAGGCATAATATCATCTCATCCTAGTGACCCACTTAATCTCACGTGTAGGATGATGTGGCATGCCAAGTCAAATAAAGAAGTCAATAGGATCATGTCATGTGTCAAAATGACATGACATTCCGATCTCAACCAAAAGCCAATAAAATGTGTCACATGTACAAGTGAGTAGTGACATATTCCAACCAATTAAATATCGCCATGTCACTTGAAAAAAAATATATTCTAATCATTTTTCCTGTGTCATGTCACTTAAATCTAATTGGTTGAAAGAAAGTTTGATTCCATCATTACTCCTCTATTCTATAACTATATATAGGAGTTCTCATAATTCAGAAAACGCACAAGAATTCTAACAAGAAACCATAGAGAGCTTGTGGATAAAACGACACAGATTTCTCTACAAGCTACAAGTTCAAGAATTCAAGCAATAAACATTCAAGTTAATGAACGCATCAAGATCAAGACCACCGAATTCAAGAACAAGCCCAAAAACCCTTGAATTAAAGTACAAGTCAAGATCAAGTTCAAGTTCATCAATCCATAAATCAATATCAAGACCACGAGATTCAAGACTAAGCCCAAAAGCTCTTGAATTCAAGTACAAGTCAAGATCAAATCCATCAACTGTTACAAGATTCAAGATCAAGCTAAGTAGCCCTTGAATTTATACTTTAAAAGGTGAATTAGAGGATTCATAGAGATTGTACGTAGAACTCACATCTTGAAACAAAATACTATAATTATTGCAATATATTTTATTTTTTTGATTATTATTTTCTCGACACGAATTTTACTGTTTTACAAATTTTGGCACGCCCAGTGGTACAATCTCTACCTCTCTTCTCAACTTTTCAAACATCAAAGAACATCGAAATGACTTCCAAGAAGATCTCCCAATCAACTTCCTCTAAGGTTGTTGATTCCAAATTTTCTGCTAAAGTAGAGGGAATACTTGGTGTTACTTTAGGAAGTGTTAGAGTTATTATAAGGAGCAAAGTCATTATGCTAGGATAACAAACACTGTGAGTGTCGTCCACACCAACTCCTAATTTTGGATATTCTACCCCAAAGGAGCAAGGTCCTTTACAAATACTTCAGAAGGAGGAAGTGATATTGCTGAGAAGATCAAGAAGATTTTAGATCTACTTGAGGTCTCTAATTCCAAGAACTCTACTGCAAAGAAATACCATGACTCAACTAATGAGTCTTCACCATATGTATCGCATAATATGAGCCCTCTAAAGATCAACTTTCACGATAATTCATGCTACTCTTTAATGCCTCCAACTATCATACAAGCAATGGTAATTGATGTTTCATCCATGGAGGAACAACTTGCAAATCTGGCTAAGATGATTGAAGAATTGACCAAACATGTACAACACCAAGAGTCATGCATTGATAAGTTAATGGACATGGTTGACGACTTACTAGATGACTAGCCATGCACCTAGGAAAGGTATTGAAGTTCAAGAGATAGAAAATTATGTGAAGCAAGCACCGCCTATTAAGGAGATGCTAGTTTTTGCTGAAGGGATGATCTCACTCGATCAATTAAAGGAGTTCATTGAAGGGACCACCAAAGATAAGTATGAGATCTCTACCAAGTCTTCCATATGTATGTCAAGTCTTACACTACAAGGATTGAGTTTAAAAAATTGAGATGAGTTTAAATGAGGCTTTTAAAGAGAATATTTTTGGAGTAGTATTGAGCACCGAGTTGGGTAAGAGGAGAACACCCCAGAATTACGTTGCACGCGTAGGATAATCGTGCAGTTAACTCTGGCGACTCTTGTCCCAAAATGATGGACAAAGCTTGAGGATCCAAAGGCAGAGGTGAGCGTCCTTACCTTGGCAAGTAATAGATGGGCGAACAACGACGTCTCTTTTCGTTTGCATTACCAACTATGGTGGTGTGAGTATTGTCAGTTAGAGAAACTCCCTAATTTTGCAAAACTGATTTGACATGAGTTGCATGCTAGAGTTTCTTTTAGAAGCATTGTTTTACTATATAAATTGAATGATTTGGCGTGAGTTGCATATTGTTGAGTTTACTTTTAAAGCATGACTTTATTCTTAAATTTGCATGATTTACTCAGTTGAGTTGAGTTAAGTTGAGTTTGAGTTGAGTTACTTGATGTGAGTATCTTTGATTATGTCCTTTCCTTTCCAGCTATTTTACATATCAGTATATTCAATGTACTGACGTCCATTTGGACTGAATCATTTTATAATACAAAAGACAGGTATTAGAGGTTATCAACAGGCACTTCGTTGAGGATCTTATCGCATTCAACTGATTGGTGAGTCCTCCCCTACATTCGGAGGATGCCCCACTTATCTTTTTTTGCTTTGAGTTTAATATTTTTTTTCATTTGAGGAAGTCATGAACTTTTCATTGGCACCACCTAGATGCTTAGAGATAGAGACTTCATAGACATTGAGTAAAGGTTGTTGATTGTTATTTATTTTTCAAACTTTATTCATTGGAAATATTTATTTATGAGAGGAGTTATTCAGTTGATTTATTGACTTTTATTTGAGTATTTTCTTTCATTGTTGAATATGATGTGACAATGAGGTCAAGTGATTCGCTTATGGACTAGCAATAGCCTCTGAGTGTCGGTCACGCCAAGGGTACCCTCCCAGACATGACAATATATATATATATCACGTGACACCCCTTTTATAAATCTAGATTCACCCCTACTTAGTCCTTAATATGTAATTTGGCCCAAAGAACAAGAATAATATTTAAATCCACACGCAAAATTAGAAGGGTAAATTTCGTTGGCGATTATCCAACTTTAAGATTTAGAATGCAAAAATTATCTAACTTAAAGTTTATCATATAAAAGTTACTTTTCTATTTTCTTTTATCAAAAACATTATCCAACTTTAACCAATAGTTTATAAAGAAGATATAGGAATGTTCTAATTAGACGCTACATTGTTAAATCACATATCTTCATATTCATTTTATAAATAGATATTTATGATTACAAACTTTCAAATACACATAATTTTATTAAGATATACTCGTCAACAATCGTAGTAAGCAATTATTCTTTAATATGATCAAACAATCTATTTACGTCGCGTATGAGTCTTTTGTTGCAAAATTTTAAATGACTGGTCATTTTATACTAAATATAAACTTGTTGAGTCAGCAGTTTTGATGATGAAACACGTTAGGCGAAGTGGTCACTGGACACACATCTCAGCTAGACAATTGAACTGGATTGCGGATAAAATGAACACTGGAAGATAAGGATGTACGCACAGAAATAGGTGAGCCGTTCAATAAATTGCACGTGGGAGAAAAGAGGCACATGGTCAGAAGGAGTCACACACACAAAGAAGAAGTCTAGTGCAAGCAGGAAAGG
>JBCEWC010013089.1:0-15340 GCA_038996855.1 Solanum aculeatissimum
CAAATAAATCAAGTCATTTGTCACAAAAGAATATAGTGTCTACAATATAAAGAATTGCTATAGATTTTATTTGTTGTGGCAAAAGTGCACAATCATTTGCTACACATATATATTTTATAGCAAATTTTTTTTTACTGCCTAGCTACAACATATTTTTTCTTGTAGCTATAAGTATTAGTCCTTAGCCACGGACCATGTAAAGCCTGTAGCTAACTTTTAGCCACGCTACATCTAGCCATGAATGCTACGGAAAAATATTTTATGGCTAAAGTGTTTAGCTATGAAATTTTTTATATTTAGCTACAATGCATTTTGTAGCTTTAAGCACATTTTCTTGTAGTGTCATTTGGAGACCCTTCTGGCAACAGTAGTGCCCGCTCCTCAGTTTCTGGCACACCTGAAGAGTTTATAAATGAAGTGGTTGAATTCTTTGCAAGTTCGGCCAATCCAGAATATGTTCCAGATTGTCATGTTGATGTTGCGTCTCTTCCAAAGTATTTCTCGCCATGATTAGCGAGGGAAGGGCAGGGCATGTAGACAGTTAGGCTGATAGTTAGGAATATTCTGACTGTTTTGTTGATGTATTGAAGATTTTCTAAATTAACCATGATAAAAGTTAGAGACGAGTATTGATTTTTTCAGTTTCAGTTTAATCGAAATGTTGATTTTTAACAGATTATCAAATAAGAAGTTTTGTCTTAATAATGCTTTCGTTCATTAAGAAAAGTCTCATTTATTTTATGTTTCCTAGATTAATAGCGTGAAACCACTGTTTAATGAGTTTAGACTCGTTACATATAGTTTGTATGTAAGGACCTGTAGGTCATTTTGATAACTAAGCCTCTTGTGTTTCAGAAAATATCATTCTCGTAGATTTTAAAGGAGTCTTTTGGACTATTCGATAATTTTTGTTACTGAGTTGAAGGGTAATTTTAGATAATCGAATTAGTGATGAATCAAAGTGATAATTTAATTAAAATTCTAGATCACTTATACCATATTTATAAAATTAGATTAATATAATTCAACACTTTTACATAATTGATTTGGAAAAATAAAATAATAAGAAGAAGGGTTTACGCAAAAAAAAACTTACCTGTGGCTCTCCTGTGAAGCAACCAAGGTGTGTGAGGTAAATTTTCCATTGGAATGCTTTTAATTTCTAGGATAATCAACACCTAATTGTATTGTTAGTGGAGAGGGTAGGATAAATTGAATATGTTAATGGGTGTCGTTGGATTTAGAAATTGTTTCATTCCCCTTTTGCTTCAAAAACTGTTTCTATTCTCTTTAATGATATGTTAACAACCCATATTCCCTTGCTTTTATTTTCTTAATTTTTCTTTGTTGATGTGAGGTGTTGTGAACTACAAGAATAATTTCCTTTGATATATCATTATTATTCTTGAATATTTTGACAACATGTACTAAAGGTTTGGTTGATCGTGATTCAACTAAGGGAAGTGAATTTTCAAAACTTTATAATTCTCGTAGAATTTCCAAATTTTTCTTTCTTCTACGTGTGATTCATGAATTATTTTTTTTATATTATAAACTTGGGGTTCTTAAATGTAAATGTGAGTTGGTCATGTAGTGTTGTGACACTTGAATTGAAAAATATGGTTAAGTGATGAGCATTCTATATTGAGATATATTGTTGTGATTGGTGATTATGAGTGGATTTGTTTGTGGATTTCATCTCATGTTCATTCATTCTATGTCACACATACTTGCATTGGTTCTGGTTGTAAATATGAGGGAGATAGTGACAATTAGGGCGAGGTCTTTACCGGTCGAGATATGATGTCGAGGTCATTGCCGGCGATATTGTGATATCGAGGTCATTGCCGGTGATATTGTGATACTGTGATGTTGAGGTCATTGTCGGCGATATTGTGATACTGAGATCTTTGCTAGTGATGTTGTGATGTCGAGGTCATTGCCGACGATTATTGCATGAGCATTGCATCTCATCCTTGCATATTCTTGTGTGGCATGATATCATTCCTGTGATTGATTGTGTTATCACTTATGAGTTATGACTTGTGATTTTAAATTGTAGTATTGTGAACACTATCTTTATTATGTATTATATGTTGCTGGGTTGGGCTGAAATTTTTGTGCAGGTTGGAGTTGTGGAGGTCTTTTGGGATGGAAGGAGTTTGTGTATTCTATTAGAATTGCTTTGTTTTGTTAGTTGACTTGATGGGTACCGCGTTGTTTTTGGTACTCACCCCTTGCTTCTACACCTGTGTAGGTTCTGAGTTCGGACAGTGAGTAGTACTTTTCTTTGATCATCCGAGGTTTCTCAGGAGATTTAGAGAGGTAGTTGTTGTCATCTAGCTGACTCTCTTGTTCCTATTTCTTTTATGCTTTGTTCTATTAGAGAAGAAAGACAGTTCAGACTTGTACTTCTTTTTATTTTTGTATTGCTAGTGGTTTGTACACGTAACAATTAGTCCTTGGGTGGTATTTGAGTTTGTGAAGATTTTTCAATTTTAATTATCTATCTTATTTAGTTACTTTTGCATGTTATTTCAATTTTTATCGGGTAAGACTGACTTATTCTGGTGGCATTGAGCAAGTGTCATCACACCCATTTTTTTGGATCGTGATAGTAATGACCCTCTTTTTTAAAGATAGTGATCCAACATGCTAGGTCCAAAGCAACGAATCCAACAAAACAAACTATTAAGCCAATTATGTGATTGGCTTACACGTATTAAACAAATTTAACCACCAAAAATTCTTGTCAATATCATAAGAGTTCAAAATAAAGTCAAAGGGGGTAATTGAGAAAGCAACACAATTTCTAAAATGAACACTCAATAGAATAAGAAAATGAAAATTGAACACAAGTTTCTCGAATTCTCGAGTGTCTTCTAAATGGAACACAAGTTCTTATAAAATTATTATATTTTAAATATTCACGCAACACACGAATATATTTACTGATATTTGATATATAAATAATACATATATCATCAGATATATATGCAATTAAGACCACTTAAATTGAGTACTAGAACACAAAATTTCTAGTTTAAATTAAAATACTAATACAGTACAATTTTTTTCCTTTTTTAAAAAAGAACAAAAAACTGACATTAGCTTGGAATGAAAATTCTAAAAAGTAAACAAATACATTCAAATAACACAAAATTAAATATATCATACACACTATTAATTTATGCTATACATTCACTTAAATGTAGGCTCTTTACATGACCATGCAATTGAAGCTCTACAAATTATATATTTCTCATCCCTACACAACCATAAGAAAAACAAACAAAAAAAAGAAGGCAAGTGTTAGAATAATCAATTTGATATAATATGACTAACTACATACTTCCTCCGTTTTAAAAAAAAAAATGATCTAGTTTGACTTAGCACGGAGTTTGAGAGAATAAAGAAGATTTTTCAATATTGTGGTTCTAAATTAAAGTTAAATGTAACAAAATATCCTTTAATCTTGTGGTATTAAACATGTCGCGTGAAAAGTTAAAATTAAAATTTTATCAAAAAAGAAAATGGATCATTCTTTTTAAAATATACTAAAAAGAAAAATAGATCATTTTTTTCGAAACGGAGAAAGTATAATAAAAACATTGTGAGACTTATGTGTTGAATTAATTTACCTTAGAAAGTAATTAACTCACTTGCCTATGAATTGAGAAGCCTTACCTACATTAATTGTGGAATAAATAAAATATAGTATCACACGTTTAAATAAGTTCAAATTTTCTTTTATATTATAATATGTAAGATTTTTTTGGGATTATGAGTTGTCATGTGAATCGATTCGATCCAATCTTAATTAACTCCTGAGCTATAAATAAATCTAATTTTAAAATTACAAAAGTGAAACAATTAAAACTATAACTGTCCAATCTTATACTTTAGGTTGTTCAACTCTCTTTTTGAAAATGAGAGAGGGAACATTATTTAATTATCCAACCACTTTTCTATTTTAAGGAGGACATGGGGTCTAAAGGGAGCGAAAATGAATAGTTTTCTTTTGGAAGTTAAAGTGAAAAGAGAATAGAAAAAGTAGTTAACAAAAGAAAGGAAAACGGAAAATGTCCTAGATTAAGGATGTCAAAATGAGGCAAAATATAGGTAACCCGCTAAATCAGCCCAAAAGTTTATGGGTTGAGCTTAAGATTATTTGAATTGAGTTCAATCTCAACCCATTCAAGCTGCAACCCATTATGAAAAAAATCTTCAATTGAACCCAATTGAATCTCTAATTTCAATCCGTTCTAAGATTTTTTACTTGCATTGATGTAATGTATGTTTTTTTAATCTATTTTATATGTTCTATGATTTATCTATCTATTTATAACTTTTTATTTTTATTTTTTTGAGTTGAAATTCAAATTGTGGTTATAAAAAGTAAATAATAATATGTTAGAATTATTGAGATTGAGCGGGTCATGACCCAACCCAACCCAAATTTTAGCCCATTTGAGCCCAAAGTAAATTTGGACGGGTCATAACTCAACCCAATCTCTATTTCAGCTCATTTTAACATTCTCAATTTCAACTCAACCCGCCCATTTGACACCCCTATCCAAGATCATCAAGCTACATAAAAGACATTTAGTTTGTGGACATCAATCCAAATTTTCTAGTGAAATCGGAAGAAAATCTGGGGTACAGTTCATTTGGTGGCAACAACAACAATTGTTGCGAATAACAAAGATAACACAACTCATTGTTCTTGCTCTGTTATTTTTCCTACATAATATACATAGTTTCTTACTTATACACAATATATATATATATAACTTTTTTAGTGTGGATGTTCAACTAATCACCGTTTGAGTGTTCGACCTATGTAAAATAGGTGAGGCCTAGTCTCATCTCTTCTCCTCTTAAGTCTACAGAATGTCAATATCATGCAATTTCAAAGCTAACATGATGCTCTGTGAATTTAAGGCTTTCTTGATTGATTTATCCATTGAATGAAATTATTTCAATATATTTGGCATTACGTCCCTATTATACTATTCTCCAGATTAAACTATTGAACTATTAAGAAAAATATGAAAATAAGCAAACTCACTTGCTTTTGGAGATGGATGTTCTCTTCATGAAGGATTTTATGCTGCATAAGATAAACACATAAGCTCATTACTAAACATATATTTAATTACTTTCTTTTAAATTACATTAATATATTTCTCTTAATTTTCTAAACCATTAACATTTTGCATTGATCTATTTAGTTGTATGCTTATAGCTATTTAAACTTCTTCTTTTTTTTGAAAAATACCTTTTAAATTAATTTATTCTTTTTGTAAATTTCAATTTAATTTTTTTTTTCTTTCTTATATTAATTAGAGTCTCACCCTTCTCTTAAGCCAGTTGATATGTTCGGAAATGATACGTCTCTGTTACATGAAAGTAAATAAACTATAATTAGATTTAGCTCTTAATTAACAAGTATAATATTTGGTGGAAAAATTAATTAAAATTAAAACTTAATAAGTATATAATTAAGTTTTTTTTATCTGAATTAATTAACCTTTTTTGATCTAATGCGTTCAACCCCAATTCTCAGCTGACGCTCCAACTGCTTCAATTCTTTCATGCCGAGACTCGATAACTCTTCTCCCGCCAAATGCCTACAAAATACAATATAATCGTTATATTTTTTTGAGATTCGAATGGTTGATTTTTCACAATTTTTTTTAAATTACTCATAAAATTTAAAAATATATGTCCAAAGACAATTTCGATTTTCAACTCAAAACAAATAATATAGTACTCCCTTTTTTTTCTTTTTTTTTTAATTTCACAAATTTTATGTACAAATGCACCCACTAAATATTTATTGTTGAATTTATTATACTTTTGAATCTACCAATTAAATTCAGTATTTGTTCAAATTTTAGTAATTTTTCATATATATAATTATCTTTGTGTCAAAAATTGACATAAATAATTTTAACAAAAATTAAATAGAGATAATTACTGACTTATCTCTGGCTTCAAGTTCATGTATTTTTCTGGTCATGTCATCAATCTTTGTCCTCCAAACCTAACAGAAAAAAAGAATACTCTTCAGAATTAATCAAATCAAACTAATTTATAAATAAAAATATGAAGAAAAAAAATAAATTAATGATTTTGAGTATCACAAAGAAGGAATTTATTTGTTATATATAACTAGAAAAATAGAAAGAGTATGAATGCAAAAGTATAAACATTAGTAATTTTTTCTAGTAAAATTATGACTATAATTAATGGCTACCGTTTAAATATATTTTTTCTTTTAGATATTCGTACAATTTTTATACATAACATATTTATTGCACAATATTTGACTATGATGGGCATGGAAGGATAATTTTATATAAAAAAAGTATTATTATAATAAATATCATTAACATTTATAAAAAAATTAAAATATAACATGAAAAATTGATTCCGTGAAGACAATCAAATAATTAGAATATATAAATAACTATATTTCAGGGAGGTTTGATTGTAACTATTTCTCGATACTTGATTAATTAATTACCAAAAGTTAATTAACTTTAAGAGGAAAGTAATTAATTACCTCCCTATCTATGAGGCCTTGTTGGTTGATATTTTTGGACAATCCAACTTCATTCTTGTACCTTAAAATGGTGCTTTCGATGCTGTATATATATCGATTGGTGACCAATTAATTAATAAAACAATGTTAATATCATGATTGTGTCACAAACAAATATAATCAAATACGATGATAACTAGTGATAGTTATGTTGTAGCAGAAGTAATAAAAGATTAAATGGATGAAGTATTCGAATTTACAGAATTTATTGTGTGTCTTAAGGATTTGATTTTCTCCCAAGATAAAATCAATAAATTGTTAAAGAAATAGCAATATCTTAAATTTCAATAACTTCAAACAGTTATGATGTCTTTTGAAAAAATAAATATTTGTTCAGAAGAAACAAGTCCTTTCCAAACAGTTTCGCAAAATTAATTAGTTAATTCCGTTAATTTAAATTAATTCATAACTCACGAATCAATCAATCACACCATTTGCCAAATGCGAATCTGAAGGATACACGGACAATTTTTTTTCTCTATTCTATCAATGGGGGATAAAAATGACTTTTCATTTTTTTTCTTCACTTGGTTCTCTACGTTTCCTTTGGAGGCTACTTTACCCTAAAACCTAATTTATGCCCATATAAAAGTTATTATATTCTCTTGAAAAATCATCTAATATATATATCCCATAAACTCTTGGGATATTCATAAAGAAACCAAAATATATCAGACTCTTCTTGATAATCAAATACTATAAGAGGATCCACACAAATCCTTTCATGGTGATCAAACTCAAATCATTCTAGTTCAAGAAATACACCACTAACGATCCTTGAAGTCTTAGAAGAGAAGAATCAAGGGAGAAATAAATTTGTACACACATTATTTATGAATAAAATTATATTTCTTCATATTTTTTATCACTTTAAAATTTATTGCAAACAGAGGACTCACAAAATTGGATCTAAAAAATAGTATGAAGATTGTGGACTTACTCATGGCTAGCAAATTGGTAAGCTTTTCCAGAAGGAGAAAAAAGGATAAGTGCAACTTCAGCATCACAGAGAATGGAGAGTTCATAGGCTTTTTTAATTAAACCACTTCTTCTCTTGGAGAAGGTCACTTGCCTATTTGTTTGATTCTCTATTCTCTTCAATTCCACTTTCCCTCTACCCATTCTTAAAATTATAAACTTTCTTTTTTGAACCTTGTTGTAAGAAGAAATTGAATTACACACCATAATATATACACATGTAATTAATTATTCCATCCTAGAAATCAATTTCATGATCTCATCCTGATGCACCTATCTTGTCGTAATATCTTTATTACGTAGTTTTTCTTCTTGTTCATATTAAGTGAATCGTTAAAATTTTTGAATTTTTTTCTTTCATATTTGCTCTTTATTTGATGAGATTTTTAACTATTTTATATTTTTTAAGAAAATAATTAAAAAATTAATAGTGAAAATAGCCTTTAAATTTATGTCGTATTCTCAATGATTCACTTAATATGGAGTAGAGGAGTAGTACTCGACTTTTACTTATAAACCATGGTTTAATTAATTTGTTTGACCTTGTGTCATAGATTCGATCGTGCGTGCGTGTTTTAATTATGGTTTTGAGTAAAATTATTAGGAGTACTATTGTTTAGTACTAGCGTTTCAAGGCTAAGATTCTAATGGCGCTATTGAAGTCTTTATTTTTTGTTTTAGAGAAGATCATCAAGATTTCACGATTAACTATTGCATTTATTTCAATTTTCAGAGCATTCTCAATATTATGTCTTGAAGAGCTCAAATCTTCACGCTCTTTGACATAATATTTTTAATTTCTTTTAGAATTTGAGCGAGTTCCTACATGAACAAACTAAGAAAAGAATGTACTATTTCACCATATTTATTGGTAAGAAATGCTCTTTTGTGCCCTAATATTATGTTTGATCTTGATTTAATTCAGCAATTAATTAAGCATCTTTGAATTCTTAAAATCATCAAATTAAAGGAAGACATGATGTTTTTGTTCGGATTATTAGCACTTGACATGCTCATAGGAATGAAATTCCTGGATAGACACGACAAACTTTTGCTCTTCTCTTTTTCCTCAGCAAATTACTTTTCTGGCTTTAGTATATATTCAAAGACTTTATATTTATCTCAATATTGAATATCTTAACTCAGTATCAGAGTTAGAACTTTTACTAAAGAGATTTAAGATTTAAGATTTGAAGAAATAGAAACATGAACTAGTCGAAGAAAGTTCGACATCTATTATGTATATATATAAAAAATAATTTTAATCATGTATAAATAGTATAATTTTTCGTTGAAGAGGGTTTGACGATCCCCTAACCATAAGGTAGCTCCGCCTCTGCCTTAACTCCTAATAATGTATTTTACTTGGATAATTTCGATTTAAATTTTGCAGAGTTTTTCATTTGTCTGCTAGATAATTAAGTTAAGAGGAATTTTAGCATATAGCCACTCAAAAATACCTTAATTATGTTTCATAGTTATAGTTTGGGTAATTACAGTTCGTAACTATAGTTATAGCAGTATTTGTATTATTCACTCAATGTTTGTATAATTCGCTATTTTTGTATAGCGTTTGTATATTTCGCTTTACAATTTGTGCACAATAATTCGCTATACAATTCGTAATATTTGTATATTTCGCTATACAATTTGATTTGCGCACAAGTTTTGTATAAATTGCATGAATTATACAAAACTCAAACTGTATTCGCGCATAGCGTTTGTATAAATCACGCTAATTATACAAAACTCAAAATATCATTGCAGCTAGATGTTTATCGCAAACCATAATTAATTCAAATTATAGCTATATTAGTTAATTAACTAATATATATTTATTTATCTGCATAATTCTTCCTTAAATTAATTATAAAATACATCTTCTTTAATTACATGCATCAACTCTAAATAGTAAATATTGGATTTTTTTTATGGTTTCGCTTCTTCTTTTTTCCCACACTATAAGAAATCGACACGTACGCATTTTGGATGAATAAGTAGCTCTTATAACCTATCGACACGTGTCACGTGGAAGTGATTGATGGTATATCACCAAGTTTGATGTCCCAAATTTAGGGGAATGAAACAGCCTGGTCTCCAATATTATCTTAAAAAAGAATTCATGAAACAATATAATGACTTCTTTGAATTATTAGTGGGTAATTTTGCAAGTAATTAAATCAAATTAGTCTTTTGTTAATTTTGCTTCAAGGAAAAGTATCTAATTTGTCGGATTATTTTACAACTTGTAGGACCAATTTCATGTCGTCAAGGGTGGAGTTACATTCATCCAAGGGTGATCGGATGAACACCCTTTATCAAAAAACTTTTTTAAATATATAGATTAAATATAGATGTTTTGATATACATCGATTGTTGAACACTCTTGATACAAAAATCACTCATCCATATTCTAAAAGTATAAACATTCTTGACAAAAATATTGACTCCGCCACTGCATGTAGTTATGAATAAATCCATGATATTAACTACCAAACACAAGTAGTTTGTCTTATAGTAACCCAATCTTGCAAAAAATATGTTGTTTGACATTTAAATATAAATATTTTTTTAATTTACTTATTATATCTAGCCCTATTACAAATGAATGTTTCACCTAGCTAGGCTCTGAAAATGAAATTTTTGTACCATCACCTTTTTTTTCTTTCAAAATTTTAAGTATGTACTATATTATTTCCTTGTGAGTGATACTAATAAAGGAGGTAGATTAGAATATTAAGGAGATAATAATACTTATTGTGTATGCATGTTATGAAAATGGACGTGATAACACTCGTCTGATCCTACTAAGACAATTCAGTCTAAACCTAATTATAACGTTGAAGTGCGGAAGTAAAATAAGAACGACCTATTAAACAACTAATAATAATGGGGTTAATTAACAAAACTAAATGTAATTAAACCTCCAAAATATGATTGTCATGTGCACAAACCTCTAATGTATTTCAATAAATTCGAAAGAAAAATATGTCTTTAATAATATTATCGTTAAAGTAAAACAAGATCATAAATAGGAGTTACAAGTCCTAATTATAATTATGGAATTATAGAATATGACAAATGAGTTTGATTGTCCTAATTGGAGGAAATAAAAGAAGGCCCCAACTCTTGATATATGGTAGTTTGGTTCAGCACAAGATTATTCCGCAATTACAATTATGGGATTATGAACATCTTTAAGTCATCTCATACAAATTGTGTCGGAGAAGATCATAACCGACATTTAAGACCATACAAGTAACTACATAGAAACTAACATAATCTCCTATATACACTGGCCGAGGAGACTACTTGTTGGGTATTAGAACTTCGTCAACTTATACATGTACATCTTTAACTATTGTGGATCCACTAGTCTTAGTCTACGAGGACTCCTATTGCGGCAACAAGAGGTTGTTCACCTTTGATATCAACATTACTAATTAAATGTCAAATAAGTATGTACAATCCTTTATTTAATACTGATATGATATTCCTTGTACGTAGCACTAAATTGATCCCCACTAAGGTACACAACATTATTATGTAGGGCATAAAAAGATAAATATATATTGGACCAAAAACGCACAAAAATATATAGCAATTATTCATCACGATTTGAATATTTTACTTATTGCCATTCCTTTTTCATAGTGTCCAAGGACCATGGAGGATTTATATTAGTGCTTGCTTTGTATATGATGAATACTTTACTCACTTTTTTTTTAAAAAAAAAATAAATATTTGATTTGATATTAGCAATCAGTATATTAAAGAAATTTATGCATGCCTTTGTCGATTTACAGCTAGCCAGCCATAATTTTTAAGGATCGTCGCATGAGTGGTCAGTTGAATTCACTATTTAATTATTTTTCTAGCATATATATATATAGATTATATACGATTACTATACGTCGATTGTCTATTTTTTGTTTAAGTGATTGAGTGAGTGGTTGTTTAGATTGATTCATTTTATTGGTTTGTACCAACATTGGGTTAATCCTTCTCTGTCTGGTTGTTAATCACATGGAATTTCGATGTACTATAAACATTGTTGCTATCAACGTTTGATTTCATGTTTAATGTGATGGTTATATACTTTGTTTGATTTGATGTAGTTTTGATGAATGATAAAGTGATATAAAATCTGTAAGTCATGGTGGTTCATAGTAAGATCATAAAATAAATAAAGACAAGTATGCAGAAAAATGCCAAATTTTGATGAATTCAAGAAATATATATGCATTTAATTGAAGAGTTAAAAGAATTAATGAGTTTGATTTGAAGAAGTGTCACAGTTGAAGTAGAACTCTAAGTCAAAAGAGTTAAGAGTCAAAGTGAAGAATTAATATTTCTCTAAGGAGTTGTGCTTAAATAAAAGCAAAGTCTTTCAGAATGTTTGTGACAATTGAAAAATTAACTTTGCAAGTGCTGCTAGAAGGCAAAAGGAACACGTCGAAGAACCACGTCCTAAGTTAGGCTGAAAGTTTTAGCATTCATATATTAGAAGTGTTCATTGAGCTTAATGTTGATGTAATCTTAGTTAACTTTGTTATAAGTTGAATTAGGAGTGTTGTCTTCAAGTTGGAATAATTCAATTGTAAGAAAAATTAATTGTACCTTTTCGTTAAGCCGCAATTATCGTTGTTGCCACCAGCGAAATTTGCTCCAGATCTACTTTCGTTTTATTAGGAATATGGATTGTTGTCCACAAACTAAATGTTGTAGATTGATCAATGAGGAGTGATAGTCTCCTGATGGTGATTTCATTGGTGGCAACAATGGCTTACAAAAAGGTGTCCCGTTAATTTTTCTTACCTTTTATGATCCAAATGTTTTCCAATGTAAAATTTTTGTATTTTTTGCTTATTGCTCTTACTGCTTCGTTGGAATATATTAGGAAAATTATTTTACTCTTAGATCGTATGGAATAACAAAAAATTTCTGGCTTTTAGGATGTGTTAGGTATATAAAGAAAAACATCTTTTCATTTTCGATAAACAATTTTCCTAATAGAAATAGAAAAAAGTTTTATAAATGCATTTCACGTTGATAGTTTCAAGATTTTCACCTAGTATTAGAAAGAGTTAAAAGATAAGCTTCTTATTAATGATTTCTTAAGGAGTGTGTAAGAGAAAAAGTGGACAGATAATAATGACATGGATAAAGTAATTATTATTAATAAAAATTTTAATTAGGAATGTGACTAATACTTACCATTCCATAATAATTTAGAATTTGACCTAGAATACGTCTATTGCTTAAATTTTAACCCAATGTCACTCCTCCAATTCAGCCAACTTAAAAATTAGGCTATATATGTTGATTCATAAATAATTTTGTTAAAATATTTTTTAAATTGATATTTTCTATATGTTATATATAATCACAAGAAAACTTTATTAAACAAAGAATAAATACTTTAAATTGAACAAATTGGGTCGTACCCTCTTTTTTTTATTTAACTCCACCCAGGATACGAGCTCCCAAGGTGATGGGGGGTTTCCCTATCCTGTATATTACTAAGCAATGAATACATTTGAGGAGGATATTGACCTAGCTAGATCCCGAGGTAACAAATAACTTATTGGCAAAAGAAATGCAAGCATATTGGGAGGGGAGGAAGGCTACCCTGAAGTTGGAATTATGGGCCTCCAGTTGCACCTCCTTTGCAATTTCTAAAAAAAGAATAAGTGCAAGTCCGGTGCACTAAAACTTCAATTATGAACAGGATTTGAGGAAGAGCCCGACCACAAGAGTCTATTATACATAGCTTTATGATTTCTCGAGGAAGATCAACTTCCAAGAAAAAAAAAACTCATTTTTTGTGATATTGGTCGCTTACTTAGCTCATTCCCCTTTGATTTAAGAAAATGAACTAGGATAGATGTAATGCAAGTGTGATTTTTTTGAATATGTCTATTTGTTAAAATTTCATAATGTAAATCCGTTTTCCCAGCAAAATAATTTCATACAAAAAATAAAATATACAATATGAAGTTAAATAAATTTTAAAAATATAATCATCCGAATGAAAAGGAAGAAAGTTAAGTCCTCTGGATTCTGGATTCACACAGTTTCTTTACGTAAATGATTCCCCTCAAGTATCCGAGGTTATATAATATACTTGAAATTTTGAAAAACAAAAACTTTTTCTTAAGGTGTAGTGTCTTTTTTCTTGTAAACTTTTTTTTTTTTCAGAAACCTTCAAAAGCTCATCTCAACACGTGAAAAAGATTCAAATATTTATAACTATAAAGATAGACAGTTATCCATGCGTGATATAAGTAGAGATAGCCTAAAAATATGAAAGGTTATTATAATTTCATTCATAATTGCAATACTTTCACGTTGTGTACCATTATTTACTCACATATTATATAATGATCCTAATCCTATTCGATTCTCTCAATATATATCGAGATTAATTCATATTGAAAATTAAAAATATATAAGAATTCAAACCAACAAGCAAATCAGGCTTTTAACAGATGCAATCAGTTGAGGAAATTGGAAGATGAAAAAGCAACAGAATTCATAAACAGAGAGAGATGGAAGTTTTGATTGCTGTTAAGAGTTAACCGGCGTATACATGGACTCCGACGGCAATAAGTAAGATGGTGATGAGTCCAAAGTAAATGATGGCATGTACCAAAATCGCCGCGCCGCTGGTTTGCATCCCGCCGAAGTCCACCACTTTTCCACGGCCAGGTAACTGGAACAACAGCCCTGGCGATAACAGCACGAACAGAACCACCGCTATCAACACTGGTCCCCAATCCGCCATTTCTAAGTTGATTCTTCAAATTGGGGGAAATCAAATTGACAAAATTTCCAGATGTGGCCAAAACTTAAAGGAAATGGATAGATTTGAATTTGTTGGATGATACCGTCATTCGAAACGTGAGTTCAGTGCCTCGTCATTCGCGCATTTTCACATCTTGTGCTTTGCTTTTTGCCTTTTGGACGGTGGCTTCGCATCTTCCCAACGAATTCTTCCTTCTTTTAATTTTCGTGACATCATACAAGTAGATGAAAGTTAAATAAATTTATTCGTGTTCAATATTTATATTGAAAGATAATTAAAATTTTGAATTTATATCATAAAATTTTGCTTTTTATGTTTATAAATATATTTTTAATTTTATAAAAATATTTAAAAATAATTTTAATTTAAGTGCACTAATAAGGAGTCAACTTAAACAAGTTTTTTTTTTTTTACAATTACGAATACAATTTCTAAGGGATCATTTGGTTTAAAGACAAATTTTACTGAATTAATTAGACTGTGATTATTGTTGTTAAACTTAATTATTTCAATATTATTTTTGTTGATTGTTTGATTTATTGTATTAAAAATATCTTGTCCATAATAATATGGAATATTAATTTTTTTTTTTAAGATGATTTTTTCTATGAAATACCATTTTATGGGTTAAGTTTGACATTCAAAAATTCTAAAATCTATAATGATAGGACTTTTTTCATAGAATATCAATTTATGGTCAAGTTTGACGTTAAATTATCATACTTTTTGAATAATTTAAAATTTAAAGTTGAAGATGAAATTTTATAAACAAACGTTGATCTCAAATAAAACTCCAAATTAGACCCCTAATCTTCTGACCAATAGTTTAATAAATTGTTCATTTTGATAGATGACAAATATGATAGGTGTTGACACCCAATTTCGGCCCAACACTTCTAAAAATTCCCATTTTTATGTTAATATTTTAATATAGTTCAAGTCAT
>JBCEWC010013090.1:0-15339 GCA_038996855.1 Solanum aculeatissimum
TTATGATGGCTTGATCGAGGGTCTTCGGGTCCTCTTTCACCATGTCACATCTAGGCCCCCTATCCGGGTCGTGACAACGCATGTCCCTCACTCCACACTCTGTAGATTCAACCTTGTCAAGCATCTTGGCCATCATCTCCTCCAACTTAGAGGTTCCACCCCCACTGTTCTGACGCTTCTTTTTCATGGGGGGCACATATGCTCCTGGCCGATCATTTCTATAGTTATCCCTATTCTGCCAATTTCCAATGTCTCTCGCTCCAGGCCGATCATAATAGTTTTTGTGCCCATAGTTTCGACCTTCATTCCTAAAGTTGAATGTTTGGAAACCCCCTGGCTGTTCAAAAGCTTGACCTCCTCATCAAAATCAAAACTTGCATCATCATACCTGGCCACAACATCCACTGCTTTTACCTTCTCTAATCCTTCACCTAACAGTCTTTTCGTCAGTAAGTCCATTTGAGTTCGCATGTGAGCCATATCCTGATATCATTCCTCTTCTTTCTTTCTTTGTTCTGCAGTCATCCTAACAATGAACCTTGAGCAATCACCATCTCTGGTATACCATGCCCTGCTATTCTTAGCTTCTTGATCCAAGATTACCACAATATCAGGAAAAGTCCTAGACATATATGAGCCCTCACAAGCAGTATTAGGCTTAGTGATGAAATTGCAGTACTTGTAGAAAACCTCCTTCAGGTGCTTATTTGTGAGGTTATGGTTCAGGCATTGTTTGATCTTCTATCTGAACCGCTCTCAAGTCTCATAAAATCTTTAGTCAGTAGTTGTCTGTGAGCTCTAATCTCATCTTTTAATTTTAGTTTCGCAGATGCAGGGAAGAATCTCTCTAAGAATGCTTCGTTCAACTCACCCCACATGCAAATAGAGTCATATGGGAGCTCATTGAGCCACTTTATTGCCTCACCAGATAGAGGCAATGGGAAAAACCTTAGTTGGATGGCTTGCTGACTAACCCTCGAAATTTATGACAACTGACAAGTGGCAACAAAATTCATAAAATATTGGTTGGCATCCTCATGTGCCTACTCGGTGAACAAACCCTTTAATCTGAGCATCTGCAGCATCGTGGTAGTGATAGTAAATTTCACACCAGGAGGCAGTGGAGGCAAGACAATTGCTCCAGTAGCCCCAGCACCATCATCATCATCATATATTGTGCATGGTTGTTGTGGGGCAGGTGGTCTAACTTTTTCTTGATGTTGAGGAGGGATTACAGGTTGTACCCCATCCCCATCAAGATCATGCATGCCCAAACCATCATTGCCCCTATTCTCCACATTCAGGGCCAACTCGCGTCGCCTTTGTGTATCACGCTCCTGTGCATTCATCCTTCGAATGGATCTTTGTAACTCTGGGTAATAAGGAATCAGTGGTACACTCTTACTGCGGGTGGCGGGCATGCACTACCCTTCCCTTGTAGTACTAACAAACAAAAAGTAAAAGTAAAATCAGAAAATAGAATTACACTGAAATTAATACTAATAGACAATATCTTCTCCGTATTCCCTAGCAACAATGCCAAAATTTAACATGCCCAAATTTACACTCCGAATGAAGAGTAAAGCAGTCATTGATCAAATATAGAATCCAACAAGAGTTGGGATCGATCCCACAGGGAATGCGTGAGAATATAGCTACTAGCGCTTAGTTCCAAGTGTAATACCAATTTCTGAAATAAAGGTGCATAATGTAAATGGGGGGTTTTTAAGCCAAGAAGCTAAACTGCAATGAGATTCTAGTAACAACTAGCTAACGGATAACTAATGGAGTTCAACAATTAATTGCGGAACTAGGATTGTGGTCCCCATGACACCAACTTCAATATTCAAACTTAGGGATTCTACAATCATGACCACATACACAGAGTAAGCAATAAATTAACACCTAATTCACCTTCCGGTCCCTCTTAGGTGCATTTTGTTCATCACTTTCTAGTATCAGAACGTCTACCCTTTCTGACCCTTGCTATGGACCCTAGAATACTCTCACCTACCAGTCTCGAGTACTTAGACTAGGTTAACAATCTCGAATTCTACCGTAGGATTCTTTTTCTAATCACTACATCCCTTTTGGGCATGCAATGAATATAGGCCTACCCTAATGCGTTGACTCATTAAGATATAAATTAGATTAAAGAATTCCCACGATGTATATGATGATCACTCTCGAATTTTACCCCAATTTTGCCTATCTTAACTAGTTTTCATGGTACCCACAACCCTAGTTGTAGGTTTAGCCTAGCATAATTAAAGAAATCAAGTTATAACAAAATGAAGAAATCATAAATAGAACTCACAATTGAATACGCAAATAATTCACGGATTACAATCACGAACAAGTGGATGAAAATCCACGAATTAGATGAAAAACCTTCAAAAGTTGTTATTCTCTTGTTTAACTCTTTCTCTAGCAGTTCATTATAATGAAAAATGAACTAAAAATGTATATATATATATTGAAGAAAACCTTATCCAAATTAAAATAGGAGAATTGGCTTTCGGCATGGTCAACGGCGACTATATGGACCATGAGACACTTCACCGTCCATCACACGGTCTATGTACATTCACTTGGCATTTCTAGAATTTCCACTATTTTTCTTCACGACCACCTTCACGGTTCGTGAGACGTCATACGGCCCGTGGTGGGTCCCGTGTGACTTCACTTGGCAATTCCAGTGTTGACTCTGCTTCCCTTCATGGCTGTATTCACAGTCCGTAAGATGTCACACGGCCCGTGGTGGGTCCCATATGCTTCACTTGCGTGATCTTTTGTATTTTCCATGGTATTCTACGTCAGGCAGATAGTCATCTTAACGGTCCGTGTGCCCTCCCTCAGTCCGTGTAATGTATCGTTGGACTTGCCTTGAAGTCTTTTGTTTTCTTTTATGATTTTGCAAAACTGAAGTGTTGGCCCATGGTATGGTTCACGGTTCGTCTGATGGCTCACGGACCGTGTACTTCCACTTAGAGTTGTACTTGAACATTTAGTCCACTATTTCAAACGGGCACTGTTTCAACCACGTCATCCACATGGCTGAGTACACAACCCGTGTACTGCTTCACAGTCTGTGACCCGCTCCGTAGGTTGTGCCTTTTGTGATATCTGGCTCCAGTCCTCTGAGTGCCTCCGTGCAAAGCCCAAGTGCGAGGCCACGGTCATACCCACGATCCGTGAGAGGGTTCACGAGCTGTGAGGTCTTCCGTGAAGCCTCACTTAGGTCATTTGTATTTCCTTTCAGTTTGTGGTGCACACCTTCATTTGGACGACTGCCATACGGACCGTGTAAATCCACACGGCCTGTGAGGGTGCCCATGTGGACCTTACTCAATTCTGTTTCCTCATTTTTAGTTCCTTCCTTGTCTGAATCCATGCCTCAGCCTCATTCCTGCAAAATACCACTAAACAAAACATTAAACCCACAATTTTTCTTGAGAACTTGCAAAAATTCCAAGTTAAAAGCGTTATCGGAGTCGCATTTATTCTAAGTTAAAAGCGTTATCGGAGTCACATTTTCATGACTCATCACTCATTGTTTTCTTGTATCTTCAAAGTCCGCAATGCGAACTAGGCTGTTTTGAGTGGCTTTTTGCATTTAATGCTGATTCTACCACTTTCTCCATTTTTTGTGTAAGTCCGTGACGCGAACTTCACCCACTTTCCTGGTTCACGCCTTTTTCTCCAAGATTTCAATTTGCACAGCTTTTTCCCCAAGTCCACGATGCGCACTTGAGCATATTTGTTAAGCTGATTGGGTTCTTCACTTAGTTCCGCAGTTGTGTTCTTCCTCAAACTCCAAGTGTGCTTCCAAACGTGCACATTATACCCAAAATCCTGCAGAAACACAACCAACATGCGTACTTGACCCAAGATTAGCAAAATACACAACTCCACTGAAAACACCTAAAATCTATGGATTGATCCTCTGGCTAAGCTCTTTATATGGGTAATTTTAGCTAGTTTGGTGTATTAATACGACTAATATCAGTTATTTATTTTAATGAAATTCGGAAGATGGTTAAATTCCTAAGTCCCTACTTTTCATAAAGTGTTTCCCATGCCCTCTTCCCTTAGATTTGGATGTTGAGGTTGTGTGATAGAAATTCCATGTTCCCTTATTCGTAAAGTGTGTCCTAAGTCCCTAATTCCCTTAGTACTAACTGATGATGATTGAATTACGTTCCTTAACTAAGGATGTGTGTATGTATACTTTGAGGCTTCTTTGGGGTACCTCGGGTTCCCCATTTTCCATGTTGCACCTAGGATCTATGTTTGAATTGTGACAAGTATCTTAAACTATTATTTAGATTACTACTGATGATATTGAGTTGCCCATTTGAGTTACTCCGTTTTGTCAGTTGAGTTTTTTGCTAGTGCATCAATTAGGATAAGGGTTTCACTTGGGACCAACAATGATTTTCAAGTGTCGGTCATATCTAGGATGTAAGCTCGAGGTGTGACAATTGAGGCTCCCTATAGAAGATGATGTAGATCGCTCAAAGGGTGTTTTAAGATTGTGATGTGAAACCTTTGAGAGTTAATTTAGTGGGGGAAGCTTGAGAAAAGATTAGGGCTATCCAAAACAATCGTTAGTAGCCTAGAGTATGAAAAAAGTGAATGTTGATCGTAAGGTAAGAGATATGACATTTTAGATGGAGAACGCGTTCGACTGAAGGTGTTCCTATGAAAGGACTCATGAGATTTTGCAAGAAGGGTAATTTTAGCCCTCATTAATTGGCCTATTTGAGATTCTTAATAGTGTTATGCCAGTGGCTTATAGGTTAGCTTTGCCGCCTACCTTGTCCGGGGGTCTAGTGTCTATGTTGAAGAGGTACCATAAGGATGAAGATTACCTTATCAAGTGGGAGTAGATATTATTGGACAAGCATATTCAGTATGAAAAGAAGCCTATTCAAATTTTAGAACAAGATGTCCAAAATTTGAGGACAAAGGAAAATAATTCTGTGAAGGTTTAGTGGAAGCATTGTCTGATTGAGGAAGCCATTTGGAAAATCTAGAAGGGCAGGTGAGACAAGTACCCTCACTTGCTTGATGATTTAGGTACTGCCTTATTCTTGACTTAGCCCTTTTTTTTTATTGTTTTGATCACTCAAGGACGAGCGATTGGTAAATTGGTATCTATTATAATAACCCTTCCATCATTATGGGTAAGCCAATGGTGAAAAGATTTGGCCTAGAAAACTTTCATGTATATAGTAACTTAAAATTTTTAGACTAGGCCAGTGTTAGAATATGAGTAAGGTGAGTTTTAGGAAAAATTGAGAATGAATTGGGGTTAATGTCTAAGCGTGGATTGATTTTTCTATTAGCCAAGGCGTTAGGAGTCCTCAGGACTTGTTGGGATTGAAATCGGGCAAGTAGAACTCTCAACATCGGACTTTACGTGAAGGGATTAATTTAAATCGTCAGGACTTGAGGTGTGTTGCGAAATGGAATTTAGAACTCCCAAGGTGCCCATATAATTTAGAAATGGTTTTTACACTGCAATATGTTTTATAACCGCTCAAAGCATGAAGAAATTCACTAGTATATACATGTGTTGCAAGAATTGTTGTCATATTTACTCAATCATCAAAATTAGAAACAAAAAGGAAAAATAATAATTAGAACAAAAAGGAACTAACCAGACCCAAAATTTCAGAACTTTATGGCTAAAACGTTAAATGAGATACATGTTGTTTTCTAAGTTATGTTTCATTATGCATATTGTGTTTGTCAGCAAACAGGCAAATCGACTGGAGGTTCTTCCAATGATTCCAATTCACTAACTCCATTTTCCACCAGGAATGACATGGCCAAACCCCAGGTAATATGAACATCCAGGTGACAATGCATTAACCAGACTCCTATTTAACCAAAAAAAAGTATAAGTCCAAAAGTTAAACTGAAAGAATTGGCATTTGTTAAATGAGATTTAAGTAATGTATGTTGATTGTGTAAGTATGTTTTTCTGCTACAGTGTATATTAGCTTGTTATAGCATGTTTGTTGGAGTAATATTTTATCACGTTATTAATTACTGTTTATCATAGTGATGTACCTTTTATACCAACAATGCATAAAACTTTTTTTGTAAGAATAATTTGTGTCCCTTTTCTCACCTGGATTGTTAGCAACAAATCTGATAACTGACCATCCGTTGACAGGTACACTTGCTGTGTTTCGGATAGGTGGATCAACAAGGTTGAATTTAATTGTATCAGTTTGAGGATTGAAGTTCCCAAAGCCTTCTGCGATAATGTAAAAATCATATCCATGAAGATGGATTGGGTGGTTTTCACCTGTAACGATGCTTGTTCCTTGTAAAACAACTTGCACTCTTGCCCCATATTTTAGCTTGTAAACTTTAGTTCCTGAAACAGGTTGCCAGAATGATCGACTTACATTACCAGTGTAATCGAATTTCACAGGTGGCACTGCTGGGAAATCGGTTGAGAAAATGCCAGGTATTCCTTTGTGATGTGCTTGGAGAATGGAAAAGTTGGGTGGTAGCACAAAAGATATATTGTTCATACTTGCAGTGAATCGAGTGCCATTTGGACCTTGACAACTCCTGGAGCTTGAACCTGGTTAGAAATAAAGCTTAAATGTTACAAATAGTCATTTGTCTTTCTAGTTAATGAATATTTTATGTGTTTTTTAGTCATTCTAAAATGTTAGTAGTATAATAATAATAAGTTAAATCTTATCCATCCCACCACACCTTTTGCAGATGGATGTAGTAGCCATATACATGTGAGTCCAATGTGACGATTTATTAAAGTAAAGTTTCTCAATATATATATTATAGCAATGGACTTTATAGGTTTATTTTCATTTTTCATCCTTTTTGTGCCTTATAGAGATTATAACTTACTTTATGAAGAGATTATCTTATAATCCAACACACCTCTAGGGCAGTTGTTGAGTCCTAGCCCAACCGTGAAGAACAAATTTTCGTCAATTTCAGTTGGCACCTCCACTTTTCTTTGGCTTCTGAAACTAGTTGAAAATGTTGTGGCAGTGGCAGTGTCATTAAATGCTGGTAAAGATGGGAAAATTGGATTGATCTTGATGCCCTGAACAGAGCAAGGAGTATTCTTGTATTCAAGAATAGCTGTGGAAGTGGTGTTGTCAAAAGGTCCTTGAGCACTTGCATAAGCTCGTACCGCTATGTAGTATCTGGCTGGTGGCTGATTAACATTGATTAAGACATCAGTAGTCTGGCCAGGACCTAGCATAAGCACTGATGTGGAGAAGGGTTGAACATAAGAGGCGTCTGCTGCAACAACTGTTAGCTTGTGGTTTGCCACAATAAAGAAAAGCGGTTGGTTGAGTGCAGCATTGATAACTCGAAGGAGGTTGGTTTCACCGGAGTCCACAAGGACTACAGTAGTATCTGCATAAAAGTGAATCTAACTAGTTATTTCTGTTGAAAAATCACGGTTGAGCATGTTATTCTGAATTCAAACTAATAATTGTTTGGAAGAACTAGTTAGTTTACAAGAGACTCTTATACTATGAGATAAATATATACAATTGTTTAGCATTAGTATCACTTAGGCGTGTCAAATGGGTGGGTTGGATTGAAATTGAGAATGTTAAAATGGGTTTAAATAGAAATTGGATTGGATTATGACCCGCCGAAATTTACTTTGGGCTCAAATGGGCTAAAATTCGGATTGGTCATGACCCTACCAATTTGACCCGCCCAATCTCAATGAGTTTGACATATCATAATTTAATTTTAAGAATTACAATTTGAATTTCAACTCAAGAAATAAAAATAAAATGTTGTAGATAGATAGATAGATAAAATCATAAAAAATAGTAAATAGATAGAAAATATACATTATATCAATGCAAGTAAAAGTCTTAGAACGGGTTGAAACAAGAGATTAAATTGGGTTCAATTGAAGATTCTTTTAAAATGGGTCAAGGATTGAACGGGTTGAGATTGAATCCAATTCAAATTATCTTGAGTCCAACCTATAAAATTTGAATGGGTTACCTATATTTGGACTCATTTTGACACCCTTAGTATCACATACGTTTTCATTGACCATCATAGGAAATATATTGTTTGGTATATATTCAAGAGTTTCATTTCTATGCATTGACAATGTATGAAATGTTTTCGTTTGCGTAAAGTCACTTACAAGGAGTAATCTTTATGCTTAGTTAGTACTTTAAATGGTAACTTGATAAAAATGATAACAAACCTGCTATAACGACAATTATGTTGAATGAGTAGGGCAAAAACAATTTATACAACATAAAATCCATGTCTTTGAATGTTTCATAGATTGGAACTTACCTTTACTTGAACACCTATAGAGGTCACCTGGTTGACCATTGATGGTGTATGCATCTGATACATTAGGAGCTGCTCCTGTTCTCGTGGCTTGTCTTACGACGTCAATAGGATTTGTGTCCCACCACTCACCTAATCACAAAATGGCAAACCATTGTTTCAATGAGAAACTGCTCAACTAGTTATAAGTATTTTCAAGTGGTTCATTGAAATTGGGAAGGAATGAGTACCAAGCAGAATAGGTGTCTCCCTTCTAGGCTTAGGAAATGGGTAGAATTCTCCTTCTTTTGGGTAGATGATTAAAGCTCCATAAACAGTGGCCCTGAGCCATGAGCTGTGGGCATGCCACCAAAGTGTGCCTTCCTGTCCTTGAATTGTGAAGCGGTAAGTGTAACTCCCTCCAGGTCTAATTGGGCATTGTGTTATGAATTCTGGTCCATCTGCCCATGCTGTTCTTATTTGCTTGACTCCATGCCTTTCCAAATGCAACAAAGTTGTAAAAGCCACACAAAAGGACATCACATATGTATCATAGCATGTAAGTTGCTTTTATTTTTCAAGTTACCATGTACAGTTTTATTGGACGATTACCTGTAATCATCATTTAGGTAGTATGATAGTATCGAATTTGATATTGTCTATGTACTATAAAAGTTGAATTCATCATATATTCGCATGTTATAAGTTCATTTGCATTCTGAACTTACCAGTGAATGGTGACATTGTATCGAGCTCTGTTGACTACATTGATGACTAAAGTATCACCATTGTACAATTCCAAGGTTGGTCCGGGGAACTGTCCGTTCACTGTTATAGTGTCATGAATTTTGCACAGCCTCTTTACCGGTGTTGCTTGAATCTGTTCCATAACAACATAGCTCATCATCTTCCTATTCTAATTAAAACCTCAAAAGATTTAAGGAGAACAAGAATGGCATACAACAAAATCATGGTAGTGTGTTCCTGCAGTACTGGTATTTGTGAATAGAAGCAAAATGATGATGAAGAAGAAATAACACAAAGTACTGTTGCAGGCACCCATTGTGTTTCAGCTCTAAAATTCTGTTTTAAGTAAAGGAAAATACATGCAAGTAGTAAAAGATTTGATTTAAACTTATAGGGGAGAGGGTGGTTTGCAGTTTGAAAGATTAGGTTTTGATTTAAGTACGAAGATCAGCATATATTATAGGGAAAAGTTTACCATGTACAAGTTGGTGCACCCACCGTATACATATAACTCACAATTTTCATAAATACTTGTTTCATAAGTCTCTTCTTGATGTCACCATATTAAGCTTTCACTTCACATTATCTAGGCTTTGTTCCAGAAATTAAAACTGATGTTGTGCCATACTGAATAAAGCAAACTTCTCATATTATTATTATTACTAATCTTGACTGTCTTTTGAGTAATAATAAAGCTAGCTTCTTTCACCAAATAAGGAAGCATACATACTCTATGTGTACTCAAAGTTCAAACCAAAATGCAAGAAATACTATAAACTCCTTCAATTCCTAACCAGAAAAGAGGAAAATAAACATCTCTAATTAATTTGGTGTGTATCTCAATAAAATAATTAACATTAAATATCATTTGGTGTTACGTACATACGTAATGAGACTATTTGCTCTGACTCTCTTTTATAACATGATTTGCAATCAGCAAGACAAGCAGTACTAGATAAAAGATAATGTAGCATTACTATTTTTTTAATCATCGTCATATCATATCATATCATTATACCATATCATCATGTCATATCATATATTATTAAAAGTGAAAAAAATATTAAGCGAAAGTTAGATTACCATTTTACTTCTACATTAAATTAAAATGTTATAAAATATTTAACAAATTTAATAGTAAATCATCATATTGGTATATGAAACATTTTTTCCCACTAACTCTCCATTACGTAAATATAATAACTCCCACTAATTATGCTCATTATGGTTTATACACCCACCTCTCATCCATGATCTCAATTGCGTTAATGTCATTATCATGACAACTCTTTGTGTCCCTTAATCCTATCCTACAAATAGTGAAATTTGACACAACATTATACACACTTAAAACATTTGAAAATATTGAGAAAATTTTTATGTTCTCTTCTTTTATCTCTTTTTATTTGTTTTGTGTAATGTTTCCATTTCATGTTTATTGTCATTGTATAGCATTCCAATATTTTGTTGTTATTATTATTGAAAATTTACAATGGTTTGTTGTTTTGGTTCATGTGAAGACAAAGACGAATCTTTCAAACTTCTTTATAAATGAACAAAACATTCCTTCCACTTTCTTGGCGGAAGAAGGTATCTTGATCTTCTAGAAGGAGACAACATTCTACGTACAAAAAACAATTAGATATTCTTTCTACTACACTCTTTCTCTTAATCTTTGAATGTAAAATAAGGGATCATACATAAGAATATAAAATCATGACACTCTACTAATATATTTTACTTTATATTTTTTATGATTAAATTATTATACTATATTGATTGATATATAAATATTTTCATCTTTCTTTTCACTTGGGAAAGAGATACTTTGTTATCATATTTTAATTTGTTACCTGATATGATAAAATATCAAAGAGCAGATCCCAAATATCTTAACTATTTTTGTTAGAAAATTAAATGAATGAAATTCTTGCTGCTTGCAATTAATTATAAAACAATTATGGATACATTGACAACTCGCAACATTTTATATCAATAGATTGGGTACACGTGCAACGTACGTGTTCGAAAACTAGTATCATAGAAATGTGGGGGAATTTAATTGTTGATCAAAATATTTCTACTAATTATATTATAATGTGTGGTACAAATGTATGCTAGACAGGTCAATTATGGCTAACCTGAATTCTAACGGGTGATGATAATAATAACAACATACCCAGTAAAATTTCACTAGGAGGGATCTGGGGAGGACAAGAATCTACACACACCTTATCACTATCCCATAGAGGTAGAGACTAGAGAGACTATTTTTGAAAGTCCCTTGGATCAAATGTATCAAATTGAAGTGATAAACAAAGAAAACGTATCAGTTAACAAGAAAACGTACAAAATAGTAACAACAAGAAGTAGTATGATATATAATCGAGACATACAAGATTACAACAGGTACTAACAATTCTAAACCTTACTCTAGCTCAACTAACCTTCTACTTTAATATGTGACCTTCAAGCTTTCCTATGTAGAGTCATGTCATCGATAATATATATGAAGTTGTTTCATGTCTTATCTAATTACCTCCACTCAATACTTCGGCCTACCTCTACCCTTCCGTGTACCCCATACAACCAACATCTTGTACTCCTCATTAGAACGTCAGTGAATTTCCTCTTCTCGCCTTCCTTGTCTTGTCCGCCATACACAACGGGTGATGACATGATATGCCTAAATTCAAAAAGCTTTCAAATGTCTGATTCTTTTTTATTATTATTAACAAAAGAATAATCATACTTAATTAGGCCGCAACGTGTTTTAATTTTTATTTTTAATTCATGAGTAACTTTGCATGTTACAATTAATTAATGCTACCCAACAAATCTTTACACAAATGCTACGAAAAATGGATTAAAGACGGAATGTTATACTTGTCTTGTGAAAATGATTTAAACGATTAGTGGGCAAAACAAGAGACTCCTAAGTTTTCAAAACTGTTTCATTAAAATATTGTATACGATTTCTATTGACAAACCGAACGTGTTACTCAAGTTTCTACAGTTCTGGAATAATAATTATTCTTTCCTACTAGCTGGTTTTTTACATTGACCAAACTGCTCCAATATTAATTACGTAGTTGAGTTGCAATTTCTCCATTTCTACACTGCAGCCATCTCTTCTGTTTGCTTGAAAACTCATATTCATAATTAGTTACGAGTAGTTTTGATTTATGAAAACTTTGATTATATCTCTGTTTTTGTAGTCAAACTGCGAAATTACGTAACATAACTACTTTTATGTACAGGTAGAAAGGGAGAGCTTTTTGCAAATAATCTATCTTTATGTTATATTATTTCTTGATTAATTAACTTCTTATGAATTTTGTTAATAATGTTTTTTCTCATTTTTGTGTTCTTTCTAAACGGAGCTACATGAGGAAAAGCTCAGCCTTCTACTCAGACATCTCCTCTGTCCTTCAGACCCTCTACCTCTACTTTCCTTCTGCTCATAAACAGCTTTTCGGTCATCACGAGCCAGTACAACCTAAGGGAACGTGACGGAACGGGACGTCTTGGTTCATGTTAAGGGTTAGGGGTATTGAGACAAGATGAACAGGTCGTGCAATTGGGTCTGATGTCCTGGCGCAGTATCGGACTGCGGGCTCATCATTTTTCTAAAAAAGATATTTCAAACATATAGCCGATAACCAGAGTTCCGGCTATTGTGAGGAATTTGAGACTTGATTGGAGGCTACGCAAGAACATGAGAAATAGTGTCCTAGCAAGGAATGAAATAGAAAGATCGGAATAATGTCACGACTTTCGCTCCCCACATGTAGCGCCAAATTGTTTGTCCAAAAAATTGTGGGGACGCAAATCAAGTTGGAATTTATAGTATAGGATTTGAGATGAGTGAATTAGGTCCAATCATTTTTTTATTTGTTTTTCGGCAAGAAGCTATAACAATCAAAACCTTCACTAATTAGGGGGAACAAAATTTTTGGTGATCTAAGCCGGCACCGTCCCTCCATAACGGAAAATTTTCCACCATAGCGGCACTGTCACGATGGGATGGGATCTACCAAAGCAGGATAAACAGGACAAAATTAAAAGATATGAATTGTTATTTTCTTCCCCTTCCCTGGAAATACTAAAATAAACGAGAGTCATCCGACAAATCCTAAAAAATATACCCAAGGCTTGGAAAGAAGTGAGATGGAGATTTCTAGCACAGTAAAGGCTATAAGTTGCGGATTTCAAGCCGACTCCCATTGTTTCACTGTCCAGGAGCTTTACCTTTTAACAACTCCTAGACGTGCCTGATACTCGGAATCATTGTTGGTCCCAAGTGAACCATTGGTTTGGCTTACTACTAAATGGAAGACTAAACATACATGCAGAAACTTCATAAAGTGAACCTTTAAAACATTTAAGTGAATCTCATGCATAACCTACAAATATCTCGTAATATAAATAATAATAATATTTAAAACACCAAAATAAATAGATTGAACTAACTCACTAACTTTGATTATCTATAAAGTCTCTACTAACTAAAGATAGGTACTGAGACAAGACCCACGACTACTTGACTATAAAATAGGTAAACTGAACTTAACTAAACTGGAGCCTCTAAAAGCGAGCAGGTCTAACCAACGGTTGATGGATAGAAATCTTACTAAAGCATCTAAAAAATGGAGTTAGTATATTGAATGTATATACGGTATGTAATAATGCTGAATAAATAATAATTGTATTCAATACTCATGCAAAAAGAAATATTAAAAATAACTTGACTGAAAGTAAAATCGAAATGTAATGAACACATGTAAAATTTTACAACTGAGATATGAAATAATGCAACATATATAACTTTCTAAAATAGTACTTTACTCTTCTTAGGGAGTTTCTCTAATCGACTACCTTCACAATGAGCCTCGTGATGATACAACATCTTGCCCACGTTGCCAGAGCCTTTACTTTTTCAAAATTGATATTGCTTTGTCATAACTGATAATGCTTTCTCATATATGATAATGCTTTCTTTGAAAGTAGCTATGCTATTTATTATAAAACAAAAAACTATATGATGCATTTGGAACCACTCAACTTTCCTAAGAACACATTCTCAATATTAATGCATAATACTCAACTCACTTAAACTCTGAAAACTATGCATAATAAATAGTAATGCAAAATATTTTAACTGACTGGACACCTCTTCTAAATAATTATATGCTATGCTTTCTTTTGGGAATCACCATGTTTTTTTGAAAATCAAATAATGCACTTGGAACACTCAAATTCACATAAAACTCTTTTTTTACTAAGAAATTTGAAATACTTTTACTTTAGCAGAAAACAAGACAAACTATATATGTAAGGCCCTTGGTGTTGAAAGTCGGAAAAAAGTCCTAGAATAAAAAATTTCCAAAAATTCGTGAAGGTTTCCCACCAAGAAACCCTCCACTATGCATGAAGGGCCTCTTGGTGACACCACTTGGCAAGGTGGGGGAAGGGCTGGGGCTTCCTTGGAGAGGTGGTCCACCATGAAACCCACCACGGCTCATGGTGGGGTCTCGTGGAGGGCACACTTCTAAGTCACCTAAAAAATTCCCTAAGGAAACCCAACACGGGTCATGGTTCCCACCATGGGTCGTGATAGAGCCATTGTGCAGGGTTTTATCTAGTTTTAAGTCTTGACTTCTTAAGGGCATTTAGGTTGTAACACCCTAGATCTTAAGTCAAGACTTGGGTCATTCTTTGTATGCATATTAGATCAATTTGGTGACTTCTAATGTGGTGGGATCAATTTCTAGGTATTTTATAGTTAATTACATGTGGTTTGGGGTCATAGGGAATCTCTTACCTTGAGTCAAGACCAAAGGACTCCAATAGAGAAAGTTTCGGTGTGAATTTATATAAGGATAAATTAAAATGTTCATAACTTTTAGCACGTAATGAATTAGGTGATTCATTACCTACCAAATTGTAGGTCTTTGAATTAGATTTCCTACACATCTGATTTCACCTCATTCTGAGTTTGGAGTAAAATGTTATAACCATTTCATTGAAGCCTGTCTGGGCTGTCAAAAAGGGAGACGGTCAATTTGACCACCTAATTCATTTGGCGCATCTCCAAATAGGTCATTAAATCGCTCTATAAAGTTTTAAAACTGTAAAACAGGGTGGTCTGAAGGTCCAATTCGGCATACCACCCACTACAAGAGAATATACTTATAGCTACGAAATCTAAGCTATGAATTTGAAAATCGTAGCTATTATTTAGTAATAGCCACAAAAATTTAAATTTCATGGCTATCT
>JBCEWC010013091.1:0-15338 GCA_038996855.1 Solanum aculeatissimum
GTGTTATGTGTTTACTTCCGCGCTTCTGAACCAATGATGTGTGTGATGATGCTATGATGGCTTGATCGAGGACTTTCAGATTCTCTTTTGCGATGTCACATCTAGGCCCCTTATCCGGGTCGTGACAATAACTGTGTATAGGGAAGGGTTTACCTATCCTCATCTACACATACAAATAATGTAAAAGGAGAATTGTGTCCATCCTCATCAATACACACAAAAGATTCATGCATGATAGTGTAAAGGGAAGGTTGTACTTATCCTCATGAATACACACATATAGTGAAAAGAGAGGGTTGTGCCCATCCTCAGCAATACACACATAGTTCACCTCATGTTAGTGTAAGGGAAGGTTGTACCTATCCTTATAATACACAATAATTCACACATGTTAGTGTAAAGGGAAGGGTGTATATATCCTTATAAATACACACATATAGTTCATACATGATGGTGTATACTCATACTTGAAGTCATATCACACTCATAATCATGTCATTCATGTTAGTATTAAAGTCATATTCATATCATAATCAAAGTCATGTTATCTTATTACTCATACTCAAATGATGTTCATGTTCGTAGACTCGTGCTTAATTCATGTTCATAATCACATGCTCAATTCATTTTCATAGTCAAATTCTCATGTAGAAGCCTTGTACATGTGTGGTCATGTAATGAGAAGTGAGGGTAAATCATGGGTACATTAGTATCAGGTTCAAATCGTGATAATTGAATAGAGTCATGAATAATCTATGAATAGAAGAACACTTGAATCACAATTAATTAATTATCCATGCATAAATTCAAAATTCATCAAGTCATGTAAGTTCAAATCTCATGAAAACCATATGATCTTTTGCTTTTGCAATTAGATTCTTTTCTTTCTATTTTGATTTATTTTATTTCATTCATATTCTTATAGAATAGAGTTTAATTCATGCTTAAATCATCATTTGAATACAATCCATATCATAATTCCAATAATTGAAGATCAAATCATGTAAACCTCATTTAGATCATGTTTAAAAGTAGATGAAATTAGATGAAAGAGTTTTGGGCTCTATGATTGAAAGAAAATCACAGATGAATCCCACATACCTAAGCTTGGGTTGATGAATTTGAAAAGAATCTAGCTTGAACCTTAAACCCTTGATGAATCCTTAGCTAGAACTTGAGAGAAGGAATTAAAGAATGTTCTGAGAGATAGAATTTGAGACTAAGTGTTTAAGTGATGCATGGAGTGTTATGAAGTGTTTAAGTCATGCATGGAGTGTTATAAAGTGTTTAAGTCATGCATGGAGTGTTATGAAAGGCTTAGAGACTAACTTGGGAGGGTAATATAGTCCTAAAACGTCTCATAGGAGCTTAGAGTTAGGGAAAATTACCAAATTGACCTTACTAAAATGAGCCTTGAAAACATTATTGGGCAATTTCAAGGAACACTTCATGAGCCATGAAGTGCACCACAGCTCATGGTGTCCTCTCGTGAAGAGCACGCCCATGTCGAGGCAGTGTTGGACAAGTGAGGTGGCCCCTTCATGGACCATCCACAAGCCGTAGTGTGTGCCCCTGGTGGCACACTTCAATGGCAACCTCTAAGCTAGCCAAGGCAACCTGGGAAATTGGTCAAGGCCACCTTTACAAGCCACTTCACGACCAATGGAGTGGTTCACGAGCTGTAAAGTGGTCCTTGGTGGGGCGTCGTAGCCAAAAACTCTTAGAAATACCTTTTCTTGTCTCGTTAAGGCCTTACAAAGTTCGGATCCTTACATCTAACGTTTTCTTTTTTTCTACTATATTTCAACCTTCAAACTTGTGGGATATTAGACTTACCTTTTTTCTTCAAATTTGTATCAAGGATTTTGGATCAAATGTATTTTTTTCTTATTTCTTCTTCACTAGAACTCTTTGAAGGTCACCAAGAACACCTTGAATATTCAAATGTGAAACTTCTTCAAATCAACTCGTTCAGAGCTCAAAATTCAATTGTAGGTTCCATTCAACAAAGAGAACAAAGCCCGCTAGAAATCAAAATCAATCAACACTAAATAGAAGAAACCATTTCAAAATCATCAAGTTCTTCAAGCTTCTCCAACAATAGTAGAAAATCAAAACCTCTTTCTTAAACTTTGTGAAATCTCAAACCTAGACTACATTGGTACTAGAGAATGCAAAGCTAACATTAAAAACATCAACAAGACTTAAAAGCACAATATTTTTGGGATTTTCTTCAAAAAAAAATATATTTGAAACTTTTTATAGTAACAAATCCAAGACTAGATTAGTAGGAACGAATCTAAACATGGATATGATACTAAATGACAAAACCAGCTAGCGGAGGCAAGAACAAAATATGAAATTGAAAGACAAGTAAAGATAAATAGATGACACAAAAAAAAGGAAATAGAAAGCAACCAAAAGGCATATTAAACCTTAAGAGCTCAATCCATTAATCATACCACAAAAAACTCACTCTTAATCCACCATGCAACAAATGTTTCTAACCAAAAAATAACCAAAGCTTAACCAAACTCTCAATTCACACAAGGAGTATTGTTCATCGATATTCAACATAATCTACCTTAGAATGAAGACTAAATTAACTATTTATAATATTTATATCTTGTTATTATACAAATGACCGAAAAGTGTCCCCAAAGGCTTTACTAAAATGGCCAAGTGATGAGTTGTTACTCACTTGAGGAGGCGTCACTGCCTTGGTCATTTCGAGTCAGTGTGCTCCCAACAAGCCACCAAGTGATGCCATGTTGACAGGCTGTCACCGGCTTGATGCCCAAGTTGAGAGACGTCACCTCCCAAGTTGATGGTCGTCACTTCTAGGCAGTAAAACACTTGTTTTTTCTTCGACCTCTTATCCAACCATCATGTTCTGGAACCCTTTGGGTGGTCCAAGACGTCCAACATGCCCATATTCACGAACATGCTATGAACCATCTTATTGTGGAATCCTTTGGATGGTCTCAAGATGTGCTCAAAGACGTCTAGCATGCCCATCTTCAGAAACATGCTTCGAAAAACTTGTAACTCTCCCACTTGGTTCCGTGTATGCAGAATTGAGGCGACTTGGGTCGCATCAATAGATGCCCTATGGCGCTTTCATCGTAATAGCCGAGTATGAGTACTATTTTCAAAAAAGTCTATTATCTTTAGATTAAAGTTTCAAATTAATTTTTCTTTTAAGTTAGAGGTATTAGCCAAGTGCCTAAGTCGATATTAAAATCAGGGCCATAATCTAAGTAACTTATCCCATGATAAATAAGTTATGCAGATAATATAATCCTGATTTAAATCCCAGAATTACAATATCAGAATACCCTGATTTCAAACTGAATGGGCACTTAACTTCTAATCAAACTGGCCCCCCACCAATGCACATTTCATGATTTACGCGGTTTCTAAACCTGCCAATGTGACAGTCAAATCTGTGGGAACATATGAGTTTTATTTTATGCTTTATAATGAGCGATCGGATTTAAAATATTGGCAACAAGTGGGGTGGGTTTTGAAATTAACGTGTGCGTGTACGTTTTTTCTATTTGAAATGTTTTACTAGATACAAATTCGTTTCAGATTCTGCTATTTATGGATGATGAATCTAGATATATTCTAGTCATGAAATTTAGCTTTGTGATTTCAGTCATTAGTTTGGGGTATCATGTAAGAAATTTACCCATAAATAGTCCGACGTAATGTATATTCTTCAAATTATAGAAGTTCTCCATGATGAGAATGATCACACCGTCATCAATCATTCCTTCTCTCAATGACATGGGAGAGCGGGTAAGAACATAGAAGTGCAAGATTAGATTCTTCCCAATAAACAGAATACAGCCAATACAACACACGAGCTGCACAAAAGAAGCCAATCTATAAATTTTGCAGATATATAATACAAGAAAGTCACTATAAGGGAATGAACAAGGCAAACTAGACCACTATGTATAATTTGGGGCAGGAACATGAAGACATTATCTTTGCAATATTAAAAGCATTATAAGCTTGGGCAATCAATTGATCCAACTTATGTACCACTCTCTATAAGCAGGAAATGTTGTACAACGTAGAAATGGACACAATTAACTTTTACATACTCAACGGTAGTTTCAGAAAATGTTGCATCTCCATGACGTCGTCACAAGGTAGAAGGTATAAACCAGATATGGATGTATATCGAAGGCAGCATCAGCCCAAGATGCAAATGTGGTTGAAACGTTCTCTTAAAATACATGCATCTATAATAGTGATCCCAAATATACTGTCACAAAGTTGTTAGAGCAGTTCTTACTACGCATCCATGGACTTAAAATTCTGCTGCTTCTCTGATATAGCCTTTCATGACACACTATCATCTACGCGTCTCATTTTGAGAAAGCTGGTCCCTGAGGTCCTTGAGAGCATCCAGAACTTCTGCACCGAGGTTGTGCTTTAACAATTTACCTTGCATAGAAGTAGATCTGTGACGAAAATCGATACATCAAGAAAACTACTAGCATTGCATCAGATGTCAATGAAATTACGTAAGTGCAAAACAAAGACAACATGAATGGGACCCATTAAATCATATTATAGCTGCCATTACTAGTTTCGCCAATTGATTCAACAGCTGGAAAGGAAAGAAGTATCCTGAATGGATAAGTTAGTTATAGTTGATGAGGCTGAAATGTCCACAATGCAAATGATAACTACTTCGGGGGAGGGGGAAAAGAGTAATAACAACAAAAACAAAGCACCCAGTTTCCTAATTTTTATGGTGTGCACACAATCATACAAATTGTGTTATGTCAAACTTTTTCTTAAGCAATTTCTACATATGTATATCCAGTAAAACTAAGAACAAAGAAAATAATTCACAAGATAACTGCTGTTTGGTTTAGCTTACAAGCAGTTTTATGAGGTACGTACTGTTCTTGGTTCAGGGTTTTGCTTGTTTGTCAAACACAACGTAGCATTTCCTGTCATATCAGAAGAAACAAGAACAGACTAAAAAGTAACAGTATACTTCATCAAAAAAAAAAAAAAAAGGAAAAAGGACTCCATCTACATGCTGGGGGTGTTTGGATTGGCTTTTTTTAGGTGGTTTATAAGTTAAAAGCCTAAAGTCATAAGTTGGGAACCGCCAACTTTTGGCTTTTGGCAAACGCTTCCAAAATTTAAAAAGTGCTTAAAAGCCAAAAATTCAATCTAGACACCCACTAAATTTTACATTCTCGATGCTTAACTGGCGACAAGGGGCTCAAGCACCAATTACTAAATGACTTACGTACATGCTGTAAGAAAGATGAAGGATTCCGCAATGTCCCTTAAACCTCAACTACAATATATTAGAGTAAAGCTAATTACAAGAAATGCCTTCAATTTAACTTTAAACAAGGTCAAAACCATTATTAAAAACTCTCTTTTAGGAAGTCCACTGCTTTATATGCTTTACAAAAAACAACTGTAAGGTAAATAAAAGATCATAACACTGAGAACTAGCATCCAATTGTGTGTAAATAATTTTTCGTGAAAGGTCAAGAAGTATATGGAAAAGGTGAGTCGCTTAAAGCTTCCATAAGCAACATTCAGATGAACTTTTTTCCAACCCAAGGAGGTGATGAATCTGCAGATTACACAAGAAACAAAAAGAAATTCAAACAACGCTATATACCTATGTTCCCGCAGCATTCTCTCAACCTCCTTGTGTGAAGCTTTGATCTACATTAGCTCAAAATCAGAGAAATTACATCAGAATTAGGGAGCAGATTATTCATAGCAGTAGCTGTTACTATTTAGTGCAAACACTTTATAAGAACATTCAAACAACTAATCTTCATATCCGTGAGAGCATACAGGTGTTGGACATTTTTAATTAAAACAAAGTAGCACAAGGAGCCAATGTCAACAGCACAGATCACATTCTAACGCCTCAAATCCAAATGTCAGTTAGACTTAAAATAAGACTATTCTACAGAGTACAAGAATTGTACAAAAAATAATTTGACCAGTTACAGAGAACAAGAATTGTACAAAAAACAGTTTGACCAATAAGTTCTACACAATACTTAAGGGGGAAAGAGCATATAGCTTTAAACATTACAGAATAATATTGCTTAAGCTCTTATACTATAGTTACTCTCATCTAAGCCCTTGAACTTCCTTTTTGGACTCAACAAAACCCCTTCTCTTAGATCATTAAGTTACATCTATTAAATTGAGGAGCAACTCCCATATTTTTTCCATTAGAAGAAAATGGAGAGGGAAAACAAAAATAAGAGGACAGAAAAATGAAGAAAAGTTGAAGAAAACTATATTTTTTTCAATTCGTGTAACAAGTACGGAATAGAATACATTCAACTTCTCATCTCAATCAATGAAATAAAAGCCCCAGGAAAACAAAAAATATGCCTTTATTTTCTTGGTTCTTCATATGACAGAAGAAACAAAAGAAAGAAAAAATTTTAACTCTCAACCTTGCTTTTCATTGTTCTGTTTTGAGAGATGAAGTAGCAAAGCAAATTGAGAGATGACAAAGGTTAATGCCAATCACCATGAAGAAGCTGAAATTTGCACATTACCTCAGAGATTAACGCTTTGCAGCTCCAAACAAAAGCCCCCTGGTATAACCATCAAAGTTTAACAAGGAAATTAGTCCCTATCCAAAGGATGTATGTTAGAGAATGGATGGTGATGAAAAAAGGTTGCCAACTGTGGCCGAAATAGCTACTTATTGTACTTCTTCTTTTGTGAAACAGCTAGCTAATCATTTTACTTCCATATAAGGTTAAGAGTACCAGAAAAAAGTTGAAATGGGTGATTGCTATCAGAAATATATAATTAGATTCAAACCTAGGAGAAAGTAGTTGGTGTACTTCAGTTAGTATATGGATCAGGAAATCACAAGCAAAAGAATTCACTTGAATTTAAGTGCAACAACCTTCATTTTAAGGTTTTACGCCACCCCACCCCCTTCCTCCTTTTTGGCATTGAAGACTTTGTACAACTCAAAGTAACCATTTGGGACTTGATTGGGAATTGTTGGTAACCGATCCAACGCTGCCCATAAATCCATTATCAATTGTGTCTTGCTTATACGTTTTGCTTATTTCTTTCCATTGTCATTTTTTTTAGCGTTTCCTACTAAGTATTCTATCACATATCAAGGTAGAAGTACATACTGCTCCATGGGCTGCATGCTGCTGATTATGATCAGATGTGACAACCCAAACTTTTGGACACCCATCCTGCCTTAAAGCGACCACCTTTCAATGTCATGGACAACAAATCTATCAGTCCAGCCATAGAAAGATCAGCAAAATATTACACATAAATGTATGTGCATCAAGCAAACTGGTTTCTATTATTCATTTTAAGGCCCGGTATTGCATCGAATGTTGGTGCTACAGATCACAAAAAACTGGAAAGATAACTTTCAAGTTCAACCATACCAAGTACAATTACCCTTCAACTACTCATGGTCCAAACTCTAATATCAGCAATAGACTAGGAAATTCTTGGGATATATAAAATGATTTCACGTGAATACAATGCATTGATTTGGATAAGGAATAAGGCAGACATGGTTTACTGTAAAAGAAATTTAAAGGATGTGCACAGAAGTGAACCATCTTTGATCCAATAAATGCACAATCTTTACAGAAAAATCTGCACTCTATTATGAATAATGTGAGATGGATAAAAAGGTAAGAACAGACGAACATAAACCCTTATTAAATCAAAGCAATGATTCAAATTTTCAGTTTTTTAACTTCTAACGCAAATGGGCATTAAGTTTGCAGTTGTTCTTGCAGAAAAACAATCTACCACCAAAAAAACTATCAAGATAACATACTTCTAGTACTAACACATATATTTAAAGATTTAAAGTCATTTACCTAGCAACTTGAAAATAAAAATGACACATATTCTCTAAAATTGAGCTTCATGACGTTCTCACCTCCTTCTCAATCCATGCATCAGCACATGTTTCACTCGAATAAATCACATCAACGCTGCAAAACGAAGAAGTGAGTCATGCAACTCTACTACTAAATAGTCTAGTCTAGACTGCATACCATGACTACACAAGGACAAGTAGATCGATACAAGAACTAAGAAATTGAGAAGTAAATGTATAAATAAACTGTCACTGGAAAATTGACCATTACATGTTTGGTTTCTGAATCAAAAATATCAATGAACATGATATATATGATAATGAATCAGATTTCTTCTTGTCAGCTGAACATCTCAAAAGTGGGAAAATATAGAGACTGAAAATAAGCACAATAAAAAATCCTTGAAAGTATGCTCAATTCCAGACTCATAATTGTTTTTCATATTATGAAGGATTGAATAAAACAAGTAAATATGAAAATAAACATGATATCACATCAGGGCCAGGCCAAGAACGTTTCACAAGCACGGGTCACTGACTTGCTATTATTAACAATCAATAGCATATAGCAATAGTAAGCAATGGCATATCCACATATTACCTATTAAACAGAGGACAAGAATCAGACTTCATATGAAACTACAGTAATGACAAACTAGCAAAAAATTAATAGCAAATTCCAAGAGCTTGTCTGTCACAGAAATATATCAACAGAACATAACTATGGGAGAACATAACTATGGGGTTGTTTTACATTGTCTAATGGAATTACCCCTCAAAGATTTCCTTGTGTGTAGCTATTCCAGACATCATGGCATCAAATACAACCACCACTTTCACCTCTGCAATATACCAAAATGAGATGGCAACATTTACCAATTGACAAGAAATTAGTCATTAAAGTAAAAAAGAGCAACTAATTTTGACAATATGGGATTATGCGAGTTGCCACTGATCCGATGAACAGAAGAAAACTCATACAGCTTAGCAGAATAATATTACAATTGCTAGAAAAAAGTAATCTCTTAGATAAGAGTAGAAGAAACTATCAGATAAACTGCTTCAGGAAATAAAAGTATCAGAAATTCACTACAAGGATGGTTATGAGCCTTTCAAGCTGTTAGAATAGGAACAGAAACAAGAATAATATCTACAATCCTACTTAGAATAGGAATAGGAATAGTATATAGAATCCTACTTGGAAAAGAATTGTATCATAGTATCCTAGTTGGAAAAGGAGTCCAATATAGTATCTATAAATAGGATTTCAATGGAAAAGGAGTCTAATATTGTATCTATAATGTAGACAACAATTCAATAATATTTTTTCCTATATCTTTTCTCACATGGTATAAGAGCTCCACAATCTTGGTAAAAAATCAAAGAGCTTCCGCTGCCAGCGGGCGGCTATGACCCATATATGCCGCCCGTGTGGCCAATGATTATGTCAGCGAAACTTGGGTCACCGTGTATCTTTTTTATGACTATTTTCTCAAATTTGATTTGCGTAAGGTCATGTCATCATTCCCACCTTACCCATATAATTCCTTCTTTGTAGGATCATGCCATCATTCCGATCCTACCCATATAATTCTATTTCTCATATGTGACTAGTTTCAACCATCAAATCTAGTAATCCAACGTATGAGCATGTTTCGGCCAATTTTATAGTGTCTTTCTTCTTTAAACACTCATCTCTGGATTTCGAAACGATTTCAAGCACTTTCCAATGACCATTGCATTGTTTCCAACAAATCTGAGTTTTTCTTTTGTTTGATAACAAAGGGAACCCACAACAGCTACCCTTTAGGTGCACACAGGGTAAACCCCCACTCCTATGCAATAGCTTGCAAACCACATAAGAGAGGTAACCCATACTAGGCAAGCTCAGTGCGACGAGCTCAACCCAGAAGGCAAACCCCTTGCTCCCACTGGCAAGCAGTTTCGAACTTGAGACCTCCCACATGGAAGTCTCAAGCTCAAACCACTAAACCACCTCGAAGGGTACAAATCTGAGTTTTTCTGCAGTGTTTTCTTTTCGTTTTTTGTTTCAGATTAGTTTTTCTGCAGTGTTTTCTTTCCGGTTTTTGTTTCAGATTACTTTTGGCAAGAAAAAAAAGGATATACTTGGATATTTGGGCTGGATTAGAGTAATGTTTTCTCTCCCATAGCCAATATCCCTTTTTTCTATCTATGGTTGTTATTTTCCATTGGCCTTTTTATCAGTTGGACATTAAGAATTTTTTTCCACGATGATCTCAAGGAAGAAGTCTATATGAAAGCAACCACTTGATTTTGTTGCTCAAGGGGAGTCAAGTAGCCTTGTATGTCAATTGATTTTATCACTCTATGTTTTATCGACAATATACATCAAATCCAGTATATCATAAGAAGACTAAGCACATTAAGATTGACTATTAATTTTGTGAAGTCGAGTGATCAACTTGCAGATATCTTACCAAGCTCTTCATCGGTAGTCATATTAATTACATTTGTAACAAGCTAGGTACATACGACTTATATGCACTAGCTTGAGGGGGATGTTAGAATAGGAACAAGAACAAGAATAATATCTACAATCCTACTTAGAATAGGAATAGGAATAGTATATCGAATCCTACTTGGAAAAGGATTGTATTATAGTATCCTAGTTGGAAGAGGAATCTAATATAGTATCTATAAATAGGGTCTCAATGTAATAATGTAGAGACAATAATTCAATAATATTTTTTCCTATGTCTTTTCTCACACAAGTGATCATTGAAATGCACATATAAAAAGGGCAACCCCAATGCATAAAACATACCACGTTCAGTCGTTCACGCAAGATAGGGGAAGGGCTGCACCCCAAGGAAGTTTGATGTAGACAACCTACTCTAATGCAAGTATCTGTGGCTGATTCCACGGCTCGAATCCATGACATATAGGACACATGAAGACAACTTTATTCATTTGATTCTAGAGCTAGGCAAGAGCAGATGTGCTCTATTTTACACAACCACAGGAACAGGCTCATTGGGAGGGGGGGGAGGAACCTAACCTCTTAGCAAACTGAATGATACAAGTTCATCAATGAGTTTTTGACGAGCAATGTCAAGGCTTCCATTCATAAAATGCTTCTTCAACTTTGGCCAATATCCACACACATTATATCCATCAACAAGCAAGACAGGAACAGCAGTATCCAATAGCTGATTTGTACTACAGAAGTTCAACGGAAACAAGTAGTTTCTCAATTCACCCATTATGATGTTTATTAAACAAGAAAATTCATTCTAGACAAGACCTGGAAAAAATTTACTAGTATAGTGCCAATGTAGGGTCGCGGTAGATCTCTTCATCTTCTGGCAGTTCTTCCTTCTCCACCTTCTTCTTACGATAACTAGTAGCAGGCTTTGGAGTACTGGATTTTCTCTTTTGGAACTCCTAAAGGACATTTCCGCTGCATGAATTGCTGAAAGTAATATACTAAATCTAGTAATAGGTCCATTGACATTAATTCAAGACTAACCTTCCATAATCTTAAAAACTGCAAATTCTGCTTCAAGTTTGATGTAATCCTTGGAGGAGGTGTATCAGTATCCTATTCAAATTTGAATTAGTAAAGTTTATTAAATTCAAATTATTCAGCAGGACAGAATGATCTTGTCAGTTCTAGGTGGAATTATCAAAATATTCCAAAAATTATAAAAAGTAAGCAAATATAGTTTTAAAAACTAGGAAAGATTTGCATACTAGGACACATTTCGGATTAATACATGATTTGGTATCCCATGACATCCCAATAACTGTTTGTGACCAATTTAAGAATTTCTTGATTATACTTTTGGATGATTCCCAAACAATTTTTCAGTTTGATCAGTTCCAGCCTTTCTAAAAGTTACTTCCAGAATCAACTTCTAGCACTTGTGTGTCTAGTGAGAATACAAAAGATATATCCAATTGTGAGCAGTGTAGAGATACTGCAGCAAAATTATGGCAGAAAAGCATTTCCAACCACTTCAAAGCAAATGGACTACCTATATGTTAGACAAAGTGAGCTAGTGTTTCTTCATAACTTCTATGCATAACATAAAGAGATTGTGATTGCTCACAAGCAAGCCAATTAGAGTACTTCAGAAAACAAAATGTAATCTTTGTCTTTAGGTAGAAAAATGATGCCAACTTATGTACATTTCTATCCCATGATATCATCAACAAAAAGTACTACTCCCTCTATTTCAATTTATGTGTATTACTTTCCTTTTTAGTTTGTTAATAAAAAGGGCCACTTTTTATACTTAATAACTCTTCCTGCGCATAGCGGGAGCTTTAGTGCACCGAGCTTGCCCTTTTTCTTTTAATTCCAATATCCTGCATAACATGCTTAAGACCACAAGCTTCAAAAGGCATACATTATACACATCTTTAGTTTAAGACCACGAGATTTTCAAAAGTTTTGCTTATTTTATATAACTCCATGCTCGTCAAACTAAAACACATAAAATAAATTAGGGCGTGCTTATTTTCAAACTGCTGAATATCAAAATGAGCATTTAGGGTATAGTGAGATTTGCTTGGGGCATGATCAAAGAAAAACTATGTTTCATATCATATTACTGATGTTTTATCTATTTTGCCTTGATAATTCTGAAGTCCAGTTATACTAACTTCCCTCTAGTTTTTCATTCAAGTATTTATTTACATCATAGTGCAGGCAATACCTTACATTCCTTAAAAAAAGTATGACTGACTAGACAATCTAAATCACTAGTAGATTTTTTTTTTTTTTTTATTTGCACTGGGTGTCCGAGTCTCTTAGAGCCCCGACTAATCCCGGGGTGCACAGGCCCTAGACAAGGAGTTTCTCGCAAATGTACTATGGTTAATTCAGAGAATAGGTTAGTTTATACTCAAATTTAGCAGGGAAATCGGGGAATATGATAATTCAGAGGATAGGTTAATGACCCTAAGATACATTTAAGGCTATTTGAACGTGGATAACTGTTCTCCCACCATGCAATCACATTGCAACAGATTAGAAGCATAAACATCTCAACTACTTAAGATAGGCTACAAGAACCCCACTTCTTTCTTCTTCTTTTTTTCTCCGTAAAAGCCTTTTTAACCATTACTTGAAGTCCCACTAACTTTTATATCTCTCCATTCAGAATTATCCAAAAGCAAAATGACATTGGCTCCTCATCATTCTAGAACAGACTCGATACAGCATCACAATCTACTTCTCTGCAGGGTTAGATGTAGTTTTTAGAAGTTATGGTTTCAGGCAAACCCAATAGTTTTAGCTCAAACCATGTATTATGTGTTAAAAGATTCACTAACAAGTAAAAGTAATAGATGTTGAACATATAAAATTGAAGGCTTGGTCTAATTTCAAACTTGAACTCCTTAGGCTCAAATCTTGGATCCGCCTCGGCTTTTCTGTTTATCGAGTGTACATTTTGAATTTGAGGACACTGGTCACCAAATGTGTATGAAAAATCCGAGTGGTTATTTCACAGAACTTCTGTCAAGAGCAATTACTGACAATTTTTTCTTTCTCTCCTAATTAAAGTATCAACATAAACAAACCATTAGCCCTCAACCACAAATGTAAAATTCCATTTGTTTATTTGTAATGGTGTCGTGGGCAACTTACAAAAATTTCATATATAACAAGGTAAATAGTATTTTTCTGATTTCCCTAACTTTTAAAGAACCAGAGGTTGCATTAATTGAGTCTCCTGTTCTTCTTGCCCCAGTTTGAAGATATAGTTTGTTTCCATGACTATTCCATCCAGATAAAACACATCCCTAACTCACGTAAATTAGTTCCAATAAAACTTTACTACTGTATGATAAGGATATGATTAAGAACACCAATATAATATATTACGAGAGACATAGACAAGCAAGGAGAGACTACCTTAGAAGACGGTGTCTCGGAATTGTTGCTCTTCTTAGCAACAATTCTGGAAGGTTTGATGCGGTCGTTACATGTAGCACAGCCAATGTATGTCAATGCAAAGGCTGATAATGTTACTGAGAAAGATATACCTTTCATGGGTGCACCAGAACCACTACTTCATCATTCAGCATCTTCTTCAATACCGACCACAATTTATGCGAGTAAACAAATGTATTTGCTCCAGTATTTCAGTCCCTGTAAAATGAATCCAATTGATCTGCGGAGGGTCTAACTTTGTTCGGTGAGTTGGGAAAAGGATGGAAGTGAATTACACGAGGAGGCTGTATGTACCTCCAAGTCTCCAACGTCTGACATCCCCTTACGGATTATTGGAGTCGTGGAACCAACAGAGCCACTCGTTTTCGTTTTCACAACCAAACGGGTCGATTTGTTGTGTAACAAAATTACGAAACCCTCTTCAATGACAAAAAAGTTTTCAATTAAAAAAAAGTGACAATTTGACCTAGACAAGTCAAATTTTTTACTAAGAGTGTTTGGTTTGAATATAAGTTAGGATGAGATAAATTATGTTGAGATTAGTAATGATGGAATAAGTTATATTGAGATTAATTTTTATTGGGTGTTTGATTTGTTGCGTAAATTTTAAGAATATGTTGTTTGTTTACAAAAATATCTTTCACTTTATTAGTTTTTATATGTATTTTTTTTGCTAGCTTTAGTTATTCAATATTTATTTTTAAAATAAATCTTTTATCTTATTTAGCTTGAATTTTTTATGTGTGCATTTCCATGATAAAACCGGATGCATTTAAAATAAATATTTCTTCTTATTTAATTTAAAAATAGAACTTCTATTTTTAAGTTTGTTAAACGAAAAAAGTGTAACGACCCAAAAAATTTTGAACTTCTTATTGGTTGGTCTTGGATGATGTTGTACTGGTCATGATTGAATTTTGATAGCCATGGGTTGTATTTAAGTGGTTGAATTCAAAACGGCCCGTTTGGTGGCATTGAGAGGTCGTTTTGGCAGTGTACTTTGAAAGATCATAACTTTTGGTACGGGATGAGCTGTATGGGATACTATATATCAAATTGAAGCTCTTTGAATTATCTTCGCAACGCAACTGATTTCACTCAATTCGGAGTTCGTATGAGAAAGTTATGGCCAAACAGTGAGACTGTCCGCAATTGGAAGGACGATGGAAACGAGTCCTGGAAATGGTCCAAGGACAGGACCACGGACCGTGTGAAGGTCCACGGTCCATGTGGGGGTTCGTGGGAGGTTCCAGTGGGCTCCTGGTGGCCAGGACCCTGGCCATGGACCAAGGCAAACCCCTTGGACCATCCCACGGTCCGTAAGACCTCACACGGGTCGTGAAAGGTCCCGTGAAGTGGGCAGAACCTTGGCTAAGGTTTGGGGCTGGACTCCTGGCCAAGTGTGGCTCCACGGACCAGTACACGGTCCGTGAGACCCTCCCGTGAAGTGATCTAGAAAGTCCCCGAGAGTTCAAGCCGAAGACGAAGTCAAGTATG
>JBCEWC010013092.1:0-15337 GCA_038996855.1 Solanum aculeatissimum
GAGTGCACGTAGCCAAAGAGTAATATAACAATATGTCATGCCATGATGCATGAGATGCAATCCTATGATCATATATAGTGGGGATGTAACCTCAACCGAAAACATGGAAGATCCGAGCGAGCCACTACCTGAATCCGGACTACTTGCCAAGTAGTACCCTAGACACCCTTGAACAAGGGATAGCATGACATGGAAATCCCTACGTAGGGATTTAAGACCCTTGGTGGCACATGGTTTGACGAAATGGGCGGGGCCTTAAAGATAACCCCATTTTGCAACCCAATCCCTCGGTTCTAAGTCTCATCCCACGGGAATACATATATATACATGCAATATTTAAACGGGAACATACATCCTTTCAAATCATGCATTGTTAGTCATGTCAAAACCATTGTACAAAAATCATGCTCATGCGTAGGCCATAGGCCAACAAGAGTTTCCAAAACATTTCATGATCATTCCAAGTCAATGCAATAAGAGTAGCTCATCTACATAGCTTATCATATCAAGCCATCAATACATGTCAATATGGTGCAAGCACCCAAAATGCTCAAAGAGCCATAACAGAGAGACTATGTGATCACAAGCCTTAACATATCATATCATATCATAACAAGAGTTTCATCATAAACATTCTTCAAAGCATATGCCATGAATGAGGAACAAGTGTATGGGTAATGGAATTCAAACTTTAAATCATAATTCAAAGGATAATTCAACTCAAATCATGAGAAAATCCATAATCAAAACATAATGCAATTTACCCATGCATACTTTAATCATTAAGGGATATGCACATTGATCATTCAATAATTTCCATGAACTTCATAAAATTAAACTTAATTTATCATTAAATTACCTAATTTCTACAGCCCACAATCCAATGCAATGAAATACATCAAAATTAGAAGAACCCATAACTTAAAGAAACTTAAAATCATAAATTAAAGAGTAGGGTTCTTGGGTCTTCATGGATGAAAGGGAATCCATGAATCAAACCCACATACCTAGAGATTAACTGAAAGAATTGAAAATTTTAGCAAGCAAGATGATCTTCCCCAATTTTCTTCATGCTTTCAACAATGGAGGTCAAGAGAATTCAAGAAATTTTAGAGAGGATTCAAGAGTGTTTTGATGAATAAAATATGATTAGGGTTTGAATTTAGGGGTTTAGGAGACTTTAGGGAAGTTAAAAGAGTCATAGGATTAAGACAATTTATGATATTGCAATGTACACTGCCCAACCAGCCCCATAACTTCACCAAACAATCTGCTTTGAACCCGGCCACTTAAATTCAACCTATGGCTACTAAAATGCAACCACGACCATTACAACACTATCTAAAACCAACCATTACGAATTTCGAAAATTTTCGGGTCATTACAATGAAGGACCTAGTGACAAAAAAGAGAACAGTGAGCTTAGAGCTCTCACAAAAGCTTTGGCATTGCAGTGTGATTGTAACAAGGTCCTTGGTACAGAAGAAAGAAGATCCCAGAGCATTCACCATACCCTGTACTATTGGAGATACCCACTTTGCAAAGACATTATACGATTTAGGCTCCAACATCAATTTAATGCCTCTTGTGGTGTTCAAGAAGTTAGCTTTGGAAGCCCTTACTCCAACAAATATGTGGGTGTTAATGGCTAACAGGACACTAAAGAATCTTGAAGAGATACTGTATGACATTCTCATCAAAGTAGAAAAATTCATATTCCCTCCAGATTTTGTGATCCTGGACTGCCATGTCAACTTTGAAGTCCCAATCATCTTTGGAAGGCCCTTCTTAGCCATTGGGCGAGCATTAGTAGACATGGAAACAAGCCAACTAAGTTTTCGATTAAACGATAAAGAAGTCATATTTAATATATGCCAGTCTATGAAGAAACATGTTGATTTGATTATGGAAGTATGGGCACTTGGTGAAGTCTGTGTAACCAAGTTGTCCAAGTCATGCCGCGACACTAAATCAGGCGCTACTTTGGAGGCAACGCAAGATATTTTCTATAATGTTTTATGTGCTTGTTTTATTTTTACCTTTTGTACTTGTAGAAAGTTTAATTTTCTTAATTTTGGTTATAGTTTTTGGACTTAGGAACTGTTGAATTATAGGGTACTAGTTTGTTCTATGAATAATATGCACGAACAAGGTCAAGGTAGAAAACCAGTGCAGAAAAAAGAGAGATGTTGCTTCTATGATTGTTTATATGGGACATGCATAATACCATGACCCATTCACTGACTCGTAGGAAAACTTCTAGTATGCAAATTTTTCCACTCTAGTCCACGAGCTAACTTTATGGCCCATAGATAAAATTATGGGTCGTGAATTGGTCTCATGGACCACAAGGAAGATTTCTAAACTTGCTAAGTGTTGGGGGAACTTATGATCCAACATACAGGTTGTATGTCTATGTACGCCCCATAGATGGATTCGTAAAGCCAATGTCCAAAAACTAGGGTTCCTGAAACCATAGAAATAAGGCTTATTGGTTGTAGATTATCTTATGGCACATAATTGTGGTTTTATTAGGTCTGAACCTCACTTAAACCCAACCCAACTTATGCAATAAAAAGGGAGAAAATACAATTACCCCTCATTTTCAAAATATTTTCCCAAAATACACTAGCCCATATCTTTTTTCCATAGCTCTGACCATCATCCATCGATTTTTGTTTGATCGCGAGTATTAGGCCCCAAGGACTACAACTTAGTATGACTACTAACTAGGGAAGACCAGGGACCGGAGCTTCATGAGAGATGTGGATCGAAAGGACATCCTGATGAGATGGATTGCTGACTATATTACGGAATAGGTATAAGACCCTGACTAGGATTCTACATCTGCAATGATCGTAAAGGCATCACTCAGCTTCAACGATAAGATTTTGTGGTTTGTAGTTCATTTGCAGATCAGGATGACTCATGCTGATAATACATTGACTTTGGATCGAGAAGTATTGGTTTGGATCGAGCAGTATTGGTTGACAACATCATTGCTAGCTATGATATTAACCGAGCTCGGTTCATAGTTGATGAGATACATAAGAGAGCCTTGAAAAGGTCCACCTCCATTCCCTTCCTATGTTTGATATATTGACTATGTATAGAGTCAGGGTAAAGATTATACACACCGTAGACACTAAGATCGAGGTACAAAGTACATTGGATGTCAGCCTGATAAAGGCTGATGAGAATCATGTGGCCCTCTGGCGAGCACCACAACCACCAGTTTATATACCAGAGGTGTTCACCGCCTAGATCAAAGGATTTGATAAACATAATTTATCCATTTTGCATGCTAAACACTGGAAAATATTATGATTATCTGGCTATACTAAGTTAGGAATTCATGGGGAACATAATACCCTAGTTACTTCTCTCACTGAATTCAACGCACTTGTTTTTAGTTTAGGCATACTTGTTGTATTGCAACCCTCCACCCTTTAAGGAGATAAATAGGTTAATTCATTCAAATTTCTCATAAATTCTCCAAGTCTAGACCATATTCTCTGTGTGATTCAACCCTATCTTTGTTAGGAACTATATTTTGACAACGAGCACTTATCTTTAATTTTGATGTGTTGTTTGGGAGACATCAATCTCTTACACAAAAGTAGTACTAGGCTAGCAAATAATTGCCTCAATCATAGCCAAATCCACCATAATACCTTCTTTGGACACTACGTGCCTCAGGAAAGTAAAGACTCAAGCAAAAACTCATATTTGGAAAATTTAGCATATAACATGTGATCTTTAAGTGTTTGTAGCACAATATGAAGATGTTGGGCATGCTGCTCTCGGTTCCATGAGTATACCAAAATATCATCAATGAAAACCACTACAAAGGAGTCTAGATACGGTCCAAATACACGATTAATCAAGTCCATAAATTCAACAAGGGTATTAGTCAGCCCAAATGGCATGACTAGAAACTCATAATGCCCATTATGGGTCTGAAAGGCAGTCTTCTGGATATCCTCTGCCCGAATCCTCAACTAGTGTACCTGAATCTCAGATCAAACATAAAAATACCACTGCCACTAGAACTAATGGAATAAATCATTGATATGCGGAAGAGGATAATGGTTCTTTACAATTAACCTATTCAACTGCCAATAATTAATACACATCCGGAGAGTCCCGTGTTACTTTGTCACGAACAAAATAGTGGCTTCCCAAGAAAAAAAATTTAGCTGTACAAATACCAAGTTTGGAAAACCCTAAAGCTTAGTATTGAGCTCCTTAATCTCTTCAAGTGACATCTGGTATGATGGAATAAATATGGTCTTAGTGCCTGACTCAACCTCAATTGAAAAGTAAACAACTCTCCCTAGTGGAAACCCTGACAAATCTATAGGAAATACATTAGGAAACTCACAAACAACGGGCACTGACTCTACAATAAGAGTGTCAGCAGTCACATCCCGAACATGAGCCAAATAAGTTGAACACCCTATGGATATCAACCTCGGAGACAAAAAAATACAATATAATGTCGATCAGTACCCAACTCACAGAACCTAGACATATAACTGGATATATCTCAAGTATCGTCAAGGTGACAATCTTGGCATAGTAATCTAACACGACATGATATAGGGCCAACCAACCTATACCCAAAATAATATCAAAGTATAACATATCAAACAGGATCAAATTAGTTAAAGTATCAAATCACTGAAGGGTAACCATACACAGAATGCAAACCTGATATACCACTAATAAATCCCCCACTGGGGTAAGTACATGGACCCAAGATAAAAGAGGCTCGGGACTCACACCCAAGCGAGGAGCATATTACAAAGACACATATGAGAAAGTGGAATATAGATCAAATAGTGTTAAAGATGGCAGTTGGCATATAGTAATAATATATGTGATAGCCTTGTTAGAATCTTTGACCTCCACCCATGCTTGAGCAGCATAAAAGTGGCGCTGATGACCCCCACATCGAACATCACCTCTACCTTCTACTCGACCGTCTCTTGTGAGGCCCCTAAAATAATGATGGAAGCTCTATTAGTCCTCACGGTCTCCATACTAGTCATCTCTACGATCCAGGTCCTATCCCCTACCTCTACCGCCTCGTAAGGGAGCTAATCTAGTGGCCTGTGAGGCTGTATATGTTGCTCTGCGTTCTGGACAGTCTCTAAACCAAAAATTTTATGCCCTGCACAAAAGAAAACCTGAGTAGCCCTGCCTCTACTATCACGATCACGTTGTCTTGATTACGAATCACTTGAAGTCTAAATACCCGTGAAAGATGCCTCCATCGTCCGTAATGTAGCAGTGTCACTATCATATAGTCTACGCCCTACAGGATAAGAAAAACCACCCTTAGTAGAAGTGCTTGAGCATTGATAGTTACCCTCTAAAGCCTACAATAATGCTTAGAATGGGTGACTAGTCTGACCTTGTTGAACCCTCTTCAAAGGCATATCACTCAGCATCCTAAAACCTAACCAGGACATATTGAACTCTCCCTCGCACCTAACATACTTATCGTTTCCCCCTTAGGCCACATGACTGAACTACTCCAGAGAACGAGCATGACCAACAATATCAAAATAAGACCCATCTAATGTTACTAACAAATATGTACCCATCCTCAATTGTGGCCTTAATCCCTACACAAAATAATGAATCCACTCTTCTTTGGTAGGTAAAATAGTTGTAGCATACTGAGAGAGATCCTGGAATCTAGTCTTGTACCGAGTCACGATCATTTTCCCCTGCTCTAATCAAACAAATTGATCTTGACGTCTATCCCTAAAACTCCTTAGAACAAATGCAGCCATAAAGGCCTCTATAAACTCTTACCATGTTATTGGCATGACATCTACTAGTCTGGTGCCCCTATACACTCGTCAACTATATCTGGTAGTCCCATCTAGGTGATACGCAGTGAACTTCATAACACAAACTTTAATAGGCCCAATGTCTCCAGCCACTCCATCCATGCTGTCAGAAACTTTTGTGCATCCTCCCTTGCCACCCTAGAAAACCTCAGCGGAGTCAATCTAAATAATTATCCTAGCAACCGCTTATCCTGAAAGGGTACGACTCCCTTTGATTGTGATGGATCCTTTGGAGTGGAAGGCTTTGTTGGTGCTTGAAATAGAGAAGTTGTTTTTGGAATTATACCCTGCTGTAGAGCTTGAAGTTATGTTATAAATTGTCCAATAACCACCTACACCTCAAGTGTTACCACAAATGCAGCTAGGGGAACAGGTACCTCAAGTTGTAGGGTAGCTGGGGCATTCGGTTTCTGCTAGATGGGCTCTGAAGGTTACTCCTTAACAGGACAGATGGCATAACCCTACCTCTACTTTGAGTTTACCCTTTACGCTGCATATATCCAAAAGAACAAATAAAATTAGATTCTAGTAATTGATGGACCATTAACAATATCACAAGAAAAGGAATCAACAAAACAAGAAGTTTCCTAAATTTGCGTAGCCTCCTGAAGATAAGTCATCTATGTCTTCGCAACAATCCACAGGACTCTATTAGATAGTAGCTCTATACAAATGTGACCAGCAAACCCTAAGATCTGATACAAACTTTTCACAACCTGACTTTCCATGTCATGATGGAACCGTTAGATCCCGCCAAAAGGAATACCAAGTCCCTACCCAAGTTACCAGTCCTAAATCACTAAACATGACAATACTAGAAAAGTACCAAAAACATTGCCCTAACCTACCAAAAAACAAAAAGTCATCTGCACAAAGCTACTATAAAATTAGCACACCCTCATATATATATATATATATATAGTGATTATAATATACATAATCAGGAGGAATATCTACATATAAAAGTCAACCATAAGGTACAGGGCCAATGTTTGAATACAAAAGATGGCCATAAAAATAAAAGGATACAGCAGAATGTCTAAAGATGTTGATGCTCACCAATGTCTTCTAAAGCATCTACAACCACTAACTAAGTGATCACGACTAGTACCTTAACCATCACAATGGGAAGATACGGAAATCTAAGGGTGAGTATCACTAATAGGAACCAGCAGGATTCATCGATTGACTGAGTGAAATATTGTAATTATAGAATGCTCAAACATTGAGAAAATTATAGTATCACACAGTGAAGAAGTTAGACTGTACATGGGTGTAAGGCCCTAATATCAATACTTATACGCTCCATGAGCCCTCAAAAGTCCAAAGGGTATACCCACACAATTACGACGTGTATAGTTATATAGGTCCAAGAATCCATACCATATGGGGCCTCGAACCCCTAAAAATCAAACGAGGCCTCAAACCCTAAACAGTCAAATGAGGCCTCAAACCAAAAGTAGCCAAACAGGGTCTTGAACCCCTAATCATCAAATGAGGCATCAGATCCCTAGTAATAAAATAGTGCTTGGAACTCAATAATATTATCTAAGACTCAACCATGAAGGCAGGCCACCAAGATATAGACGACGGGGAGCACCACCCAAGACTCGAACCTAACGGCATGGCTACCTGGGAGTCGGAGCACATGATGTGTCATCCACTCAACTACTTTATCTGAATCTGAACCTCTAAAGTCATAATTTGTTAGGCTATGACACCCATCTCAATAGCCCTCAATATATAAGTAATTGTGTGGCTATATGTACAGTACCTCTAGGGAAATGTTAGCTTAAGCCTAGGCTAAGCAGTGTTGGCTTAAGACTAGGCTAAGGCCAAAAGAGTACAAATAATCAAAGGTGTTTCACCTACCCAGAATGTACCACCACCTAGTTGCTACCAATAATACCGCCTAAGAAAAATATATGTCTGCACATTGGTAATGTGCCCATCTCTAAACAAGGTACAATCCCATAGGACTAACCCATATAGATAGTACCTCAGTCATAGATAACCCAAGGAAGCCCATAGGATATAGCCTACATCTCTCTAAGAGGGCCATATTCCCATTTCTTGCCAAATAGTGGTTCAACTGTATCGTATCCCATAGCATAGATCATTAGTCCCAATCAGAATCAAAATCATAATAGTTCTGAAATATAGCATGTTTCCCCAGTTACCAACCAGTATAACAAGTGTATAATGGATAACAACTACTTACAGAACCATATGTGTCAAAGGGAAACACAAAATCACGTCTGACCAGGTTGTTATACTACAATTTAGGCTGCTACAAGTACTCAAAATAAATATAGTTAGTCATAGATGTATCATAGATATACAAAACAACTAGATCTATCAAAATCATACACAGATACCAAACCCAGTAAACCCATGTAGTATGTAATCACTATCAGCCTCACAAGCTATCATATCTCAGAAGCATCAGGCTACACATGCATACAGATAAGAATCAAGCTTAGTATATGGACCTATCATATATCCTCAGCCCTTACAGAGCCATATCGTAGTCTAACAGTGCCAGAACATAGTTAATATAGTAGGTACAACTAATAAAACCTTCAATATAGTGATTACCATCTCAGGTCAGCATATATCACACATATTCAGTAAAATCAGCATCATATACAACACATACTCTACAACAATGAGCTCATGTACCATACCTCTCATCCAAACAATCACACATTTCAACTTAATCAAAGGGTTAAAGTAGTGTAGCCTACCAGAAAGGTGGTTCCTTGCATCCTGGCTCAATCCCACATGAGATTTTCCTTTTTGATTGCGTCAAGACGTTGCTCAGCTGTCAAAATATAAATCACGTGGTAATAAAACTGATTTGACTGTCAAAATCCAAATATTTGAGAAAATCATATAAGTTAAGTCCAAAATGGGGAAAAATAGGGCCTAGGCTTGAAATCCTAAACAAACCTCCAAAAATAATTCCTAGTCAACTCCAACTTTATAATATGGAACAGAGCCAAAAATAGATCACAAAAGACAGAGAAATGGCTAAAAATAAAGTTACATTTCTTACATAACTTCTCTGTCAAATTTCTGCAAAAAATAAAATACAGCCAAATTATCAAAATTCAAACATGCCACATCGTTTCTCTCAGAAAATAGAACAACATAGACTCATATTCTACTTAATTCTGATAAGAATTGAAAAAGATGTCATAATGTAAGTTTTTCACATGCGTTTCGATAGAAAATAAGTGAAAATAAGAATTTTACCTAGAAATACATGTTGAAACTGGAATTCGACACTTCCACAGTGTTCCTAGAAAAAATTCAAAAAATGTAGCATTTTAAATCACTAAAAATAGAGTTACAAAAAAAATTGTACTTTCATGATGTTTTGCCTCGAAGGTTATGGCGACCAACATTTTATTGGTTGGCATCTCCTCACTCCCAAGTCTATGCAAAAAGGGCCTTGGGAGGTGCCAGGCCTTTGAAAACAAGGGTAAGGCACTATGAAAGTGCTCATGTGGCATGCCCAGGCATACACAAATGCACCCTTAGTGATGCGAACGCGGGGCATTGGTGCACTTGCCTTCCGCATGCACACTTAGACCCTTCACGAATGCAGAGGGCTATTTTGTTGTTGTTCCACTAGCAAAGTGCAAATTTCTCCTGGGCCATTCACGACCTATCTAATGTCTATTGTACAAAAATAAATAGTGCAACTACATTTTTGACATTTTAGATCCAATAGTTCGGTCAGAGTTCCTTACGGAGCATCCAATGGAGAAATGAGGGTCTCTCTTCTTTTCAGTTAATTTTTAGCCAAAAGAACTGGGGGAGGTAAATGCACAAAAATCCCTCGCCATCATACGAAAAGCCATTTTTTGTTGTATTCGACGTTTCAGAGCTGAGCCTGCCATCAAATCTCCATTCCAAGCTTGTTTAGCTAAGATTTTACAAAAAAAACACTTTTTAACTTTTGATTGAACTAATTTTGCAATTTATGACTTACACCCACACTGTGACCCTCAAACCTCATACCAACCATGCTTGTAGTCTACTTCGGACATTCTGGAACTAATGGAACCGTCAGAATTCCATTCTGAGACCATTTTCTAGGACTTTACCAGAAAACTCATTTTTACAATTACAACTTCCTGTTAACTAAAAAATCTAAATAAATCACAACCAACTCAACCAACGACCTTGCCAACAGCTCCAATAAGTCATAAATGTCCCTAGGTCGCTATACACATACTCAAATAAATAGAATAATCGCAGAAACATAGAAATGACCCTGAGGGTCATTAGAACTCTTGCTCAATCTTTGGCATCCAATGCTCTATCTCATTTGCACCTGATGTTCCACTAGTCCTAATAAGGTATGTATCCTAAAGTGACTCTCTAGTGATAATGGCCATGATATGTTATACTTTTATGGGAGGGGTTCAACTCCCAAAGCATCTTCATCTATCTCTGGGGATCTAGCATATCCCTATCAACCTCATACGGTAAGTCTAATGCACCCCATGGCGAAGTGATATGTATACACTTCAAAGCTACCACCTCCTTCTTCAACACATAAATATCAACCTTTGTGGCCATAGTGTCAGCACTAGCACCACCCTTAGTCTCCACAATAGTCACCCTATTAGGCGAAGCTTTTAATTTATCCCCATGACCATCAAACATCATAGTGTCTTTTTCTCGAGCCACATCTGCAAAATATGCTAAACATGTGTGTGAGGTCAAATGGTGTGAAACAAAGAATAAAAAATAAGCATTAGGAAAATAGTAGTTGCAAAACAAGTCATTTTGCCCATTAATCATATTCGGCATATCACTGAACTAATTTGACCGTTAAATGGACCATCTCCTTTCTTATAAATTTTCATGGTCCAAATCACTGTCACATTTGGTGACAGATATTACCATTCGACAATACGTTGAATCGATTCGATGATCCACCAAATTTATTTGGCGATCAAAATGACCATCACAGAAAGTGGAAAAACTCAACATCAAAAACTTGTCAGAAAAGGTAGTGTATGTGGACTTTTGGTGCATCGCAAAATCAATTTTTGTAGTCAAAATGACCATCACCAAAAATGACTGGAAACACAAATCCCTTCCCCCCCCCCCCCCCTCCAAGTTAAAATTAAAGAATATCACACAAAATACAAGGGAAATTTCACACAACACCCCACAAACACAATATCACACATATTCATAGGCCTAATTTACCCTAACATTCTTATAATGGGTGCAAATTTAATCAAATGACAACTTTACCCTTAAGAAAGAAGTCGCCAACTTGATCATCGGGAAAGTTCAAATTGCTCAATTAAATTTGTGGATTCTGATACTTCACCCACAACCCATGAGAAAAAAACAAACCTATAAACATGTTTTCATATCTATAATCTCAAACAATAGAATTCATTATCCCAAATATAGCTACACAACAGGGCATTATGATCAAATTGGAATAAAACACTAGCATGCTCAACAATTAGGCACCACCACAACAAAATATTACTCAGACCCTATATAATTTCACCATCAGTTTTCATCAAGAATGAATAAATGCTAGAACCCAACTATATAAGTACAAGTAGAGAGGGTTCTAATGGCTGCAATTCAAAATACATACATGCTTCTTAATGGTTTTTCATCATCACACAAGGATTAAGAATCTTCTAAAACTATATTCAAACCCCAACACTCAAGAATAGTTCAAAAATAAAAACAAAAGGACAAAAACATTCCTTAATATTGATGTATAGTCAATGCAAGTGAGAAAGATTGATTTTGTTGATTATTTTCCCACACAATCCAAATGAATATGGAAAACTTAAAAACTAAAAGAGTATTAGGCGTGTAGGTTATGTAGAAAATGGAGAATGAAAAGTGAATGGTTGAAGAAATTTGAAAAGCATAAAATAGGTCGGTGAAGAACGAGGTTCGGTGATGTTGACTTACCCCACCAAATACATTTTGTGATCAACTGAATTATATTCTTGACTGCTATTTCTTACGGTGTTTAAACCTTTTTCACTAGCACCAAAAGGTGATAGAACTTTGCATCGCCCAACCATTTTTGCATTTGGTTGAATAGCAACTTTGATTGCCTAATTTTATAGAAACGTAAGAGCCATCAATTAACTCAAAAGGCACTTAAACAAAGAGTCGTCGTTCTAACTCAATTATCCTCTAAGTGGCCCTTTTTGTTTCCTTTTTAACACACTTCAAAATCTCCACGTCAACACATCTAAATAAGTAACACACATTATTTAATACTATAAACACCTTAGGTTTCCTTCCATGAAGCGCCATATTTAATGTCGTGGCATGATGGAATTCTTTTCAAATCATGATTTCTCAACATGGTTAATGACTGACACCACTCAGAAGCCCTTAGGTTATTTCATCGTCTTACATATATTGAAAATGACCTCAGCATCATACACTATAAACTTCAAGTCTGCTCTCTCCACATCTTCTAATGCCCTCTTGGTAGCCAAGAATGGTCTACCAAGGATGATAGGCACATCCATATCGACTTCATAGTCAAGATTGAAGAAATCAATTAGAAAGATGAACTTGTCTACCTTAACCAACATATCATGGAAAATACCATATGTTCTTCTAATGGACCAATCTTCCATAAGAAATCTCATTATTGTCGGTGAAGGAGTGACTTATCCCGATTTCTCAAAAATTTCCAATGGCATAAGATTGATGCTATCTCCAAGGTCTCAAAATGATTTGCCAAGTTTGAAAGCCCCAATCGTACATAGGATGGTAGAAGCACCTAGGTCATCTTATTTCACCACCAACTTATTTGTGATGATCACACTACAATAGTGTGACACCTTGATTATTTTACACTCAAGAGTGCTTTTCTTTTTCACGAGTTATTTCATAAACTTAGCATAAACCAACATATCCACAAGGGCTTCTACATTGGGATAGATAGAGAAAGAGTTGAACATGGATAGAAACTTTTAAAATTTTGTGTTGTCATTCTTTCCCTTTAGCCTTTGGGGAAAAGAGGGATAAATCATTACTTAGGAAGCTTTCAATTTTGAGGATGAGGCAAACCTTTTGAGGGGTACACTTTTAGCCTTACTTGATTCGCCCTCAACTTTCACATTGTTATCACCCTTGGGATTGTTGATAGTGTTACCTTCCTCACCAATCAATGCATCACCTTCTACTTCTGATTCCTTGGCCCCCTCAAATAAAGTGGCTTAGATCCATTTTCTATCTCAACATCTAGTAGAGGTGTATTTCTTTTAGAAACCTTGCCACTTCACATTGTAATTGCTATCCACTATTGGTTATCACCTTTTGGGATAGTAATGGTGTCACTAGGTAAGCCTCCTTTAGGACTTTGGTGAGGTGAGCTGAGATTATGCCTAATTGTGTTTCAAAATGCTTGATAGAAGCTGGATGGGACATCACTATTTGACTCAATCGAGAAAAGTTCAATGTCATTTCTTATAACACTTTGTCCAAAGCCTTAACCTTATTTAAGATTCTTATGATCATGTCTTCAGTATGAAATATTGATCTTGGCATAGTTTTTCTCTCCAACCATTTCCATTGTTTCAACCTTGATTCTTGGGTGGCCTTAGAAAGGCCTGTCGAGAACCCATCACTTGATTCCCAGTGTAGTGTACCTCCTCATTGTATGCAACATCATAAGGCACTTCATCAAGAGATACACCACTAGCACACCCAACAGTGTTTACACTCTTACGACCACTACCCATCATATGTTTTTTCAATAGATCAAGTTGATTTAGCATCTGAGCCATATTATCATCTCTTTCTTAATCCTTTACCATTTTCTCTGTGGATGATCCCCTTGGTAGTGATGAAATGAGGTCGTCATGAGTATACCATACTTGATTTATCTTTTTCATGTCATCAAGAAACTCTAAAGTTGTAGCAAAAATAGTTTCATTATACCACCTCTCACTAACTGGTTAGTGATTCCCTTAAAAAACACATCCAAACTGACATAGAAATATATAATAGGTATAACATGGTCCAGCACACCATGATTTAGACATTGGAGCAAGAGTTTTTGATACCTCAACCACGTCTCATGCAATCGTTCCCCTTCTATTCCTTTAAAATTTTCTATTCTCCTCCTAAGTTTCACCATTTTTGAAGAAGAGAAGAACATTTCAAGAAACTCCTCAAGTAACTCCTCCCATGATATGATTGAATCTCGTAGTAGCTCTGCTAACCATCTCACACCTACTATGGATAAAGAAAATTGAAATAATCTCAATTGGATAGCTTCCTAAGTCACTCTCTTGAAGCTATATTTGAACATACATCCATAAAATTGTGGATGTACTCATGTGTATCCTCATGTGCTAAGACTCTGAATAAGCCATTCAATTGGAGTAACTAGAGCATAGTACTTGTAACGAGGAACACAACATTGATTGTTAAGGGGCAATCTAATTACTCTAGTGCTACAAACTTGGTCCCAATTAACATCATTGAGGTTCTCAATATCATCATCATTCACACTTCCTTTAGTACTTATATTTTCACCTAAGAAGGAAAATTAAACTAGCACAAAAAAAGAAAAACAAGTAAAAAAGTCCAACTACAATTGTCTAGTTCAACCAAACAAGTCCAACAAGAAGAAAACACAGTTCCCCAATAATGGTGTTCTTTTGATGTCCGCCTCAACATACCTCAAAAATATTAGGAAGGTATTGTGGTCGTCATTGCATAATTTTCCCAACAAGGAGTCGAGTTGAATCCACATGGAATGGTTGTTCATGTTTTGAAGTATTAGTTTGAACTAAAGTATTATAGCCGTAAATAGAGTGTTTGCAACTATCATAAAACTAATTAGCAATTGCAAGACTCGAATTAAAACAATAATTAGGAGATATGTCAGGGATGTGTTAACATGGGACAAGAGTTCTACAAAATGGGTCTTACAATTTGAATGAATGTGTCAATTTAATGTGAGTAGGCTAGAATACTTATAACCACTATTTCCATTAAGACTATAGCAGTGTATCACAGGAACTTATTACAGCTTCATATGCAAAATCACTACAGGACACACTTAGCCTAAGCAATTTGTAAGCAAACCTTCTAATACCTTAGCTATTGAACTCAAATCAAGCGTTCAACCAAACCCCAAAATATTTCAATGTTATCATACTCATGACACGCTCCAATCATTCATAATTAATGCAACAATTGAAGATATTAAACATAATGAGTATGAACTCACTTCAATTAATCACAAAACATTCAAAATAGATAAAACCCAACTTGAAATCAACTATCCATGTCAATTACACACCCTTACCAATAGGGGTTTTAGCTAAACATAATTAACAGATAAAATTCAATACCAATCTCGGGAAAAGGGTCAAAAATGCCCTTGTACTATCAGAAAGGAGCAAAAATGCCCTCAGTTTATACTTTGGGCCATTTAT